>LAPY01002231.1:19945-31458 GCA_000970635.1 Eragrostis tef
GGAGGGAGCCGGCGTAGAGCGGGTAGGTGAGCGCGCCCAGGAGGAGGGTGATGCGCGGGCCCAGCACGTTGTGGGCGCCGCCGCCGAGGATGCCGAACACGGCGAAGCACGCGTACAGGGCGGTGTTGGCGTTGTCGCCGGTGGTGTGGTCGAGCTGCCCGCCGCCGCCCAGGCCGGAGAGCGCGTTGAACATGCCCGGGCAGCAGAAGCAGATGAGGCCCAACAACGACACCTGCGACAGCGGGGAGTTGAACCGCCGGAGCCCGCGCGCCGCCGCCGCCGGCCGCGGGCCCTCCAATTCCGTCACGGCCATTTGCCGCCGGCGGAATCTAACGAATCGGTTGGTTGGGGGAGTGACGACGAATGTGGAGGAGGAGTGCGGGCAACTCTCTCGCATTTATAGATGGAGGGATCTTGACTGGTGGAATTGGCAGTTTGTGACAATCAAGCAGCAATTTGGAGGGGAAGATGGTGATGAACCGCCCCGCGGCCACCTTGCGACATTTGGAGGATGGCCAGGCCACGAGTAACTCCGGAATGAATGAATATACTACAGGCCTGGGCGATTCAATCTCTTTTTGTCATTTACTAACTTGGATGGAACAAGTCTACCTTTCTAACTTTTTTTAAAAAAAAAAACTCATACTTTATATTTGAACAAACATGTGCCTGATTTATGTCTTCATATCCCCCAAGTAGTGTTTGCCTCTATTTTGTTTTTCATTTATACCCCTTTTTTCTCTTTTTTTTTGCGAAGAACCCCTTTTTTCTCTTCAATATTTGTAAATATAAACATCTCTAATATTTCTTGTATCATTATTATTCAAATAGACAGTATAGACAGTAGGGGCTGTTTTCTTCTGTAGAGTCAGACGTTTTTGGCTCCACATCAACTGTACTCTGTTTCCATTCGCCAAAAGAAAAAAAAAAAAAGAAGCTACCCTCTGTTTCGTTCGCATGTGCTTACAGTTAGAAGTAAATTACCAACTTGTCGATTACAAATGGTCAATAACACGGCAGAATGTTGAAACAGAGAAAATTCATTTTGAGGAATATGACGGAATTTTTTGTATTCTTCAAATTTCTTGAGTCAATCATACAACTAAAAATTTTCCTTGTCCTAAAGTGGCCCTAACACTTGACCATTGATTAGACAGGTCACTGTAATATCAAGCTGTATCCCTGTGAAGGAAGAAGATTCTTCCATCAGTGGGGCCAAAGCTAGCAGTTATTCCAATGTCCCTGGCTGATTACCACAAAGACGAAGCACTCGGATACTTCAGTCAGTTTATTAGGAGTTCCAATTAGATCGCTATTGCATCTCTGTCGTGTATAGTAAACCACGTTCGTCTATTCTTTGGACTATAAGACATAAGCCAGCTGAACAGGGGACCCTAGCTTTTGTAATTATATTTCAGCTGGCTATGAGATTATGCTAGCTCGTGCTTGTTTTCTTTCTTGGAATACATAGTTTGCGCCTAAGCTTGAGCTGACGAGAACTTATTCCGAACCGCATGTTCACGTGGCATTCAAACTTGTCATTTTGACATGGGCACTCAGTAATAGCCAGTTCCGTAAGAAGATTTTGAGAATCGCACTTGCAAAAGGTTCAATGTTCCTTCTTTTACGCACTCAAAGTTTTTATGTATGATGTTGGTTAGTTCAAAATCGATCCAACCAATGTCATATCAACAGACATAGGTCGATCCACAAGTAGTGAAAGGAATAAATAGAGTATGTAATCGGCGATGATGCATTGACATTCCCTAGCAGCCGGCCAGCAATAAGGATGGACACTATGTTAATCTTCCCATCGTCATAAACAGCTTGGTTGGTACATATACATAGTTCTAATATATTTGCATGAACTGATCAATGCTAAATTTGAGTGGAAAAATAGAGGCAGCAATGCCTATTGCGCCTAACCAATGCGTATCGAACACATCGAGCTCGTTTGTCATCAACCTAAACGACGTGTTAGTAGTTGGAACCCCATCCTGCTATTTTTACTCTGGAACTCGTGTCTTGGAGAACAGGAATCACACAAGGAAACTTGTCTTTAATGTCCTCTGTGAACTATGTGCCGATTGCAATGAAAGCAACATAGATATTCCTTATGCGTTTCTTCGTTGATTTTGGAGGAGTCCACTTGAGAGCGGTTTTGGTATGAGACTCGCGATCTTCAACACATGACATGGACGCTCCGAAAAGTGAGTCTGTGCGTCTCTTGCGGCCAAAAGTCAAGGGGAACTGCCGTTACTTGTGACGCTTCTCCTTGAGCATTCTTGGACTGTCCGATCGAAATCTAGCGACTAGAATTCATATTCTGGAGCACTACATTTGTTTTGTTTCCATGGGAATTTCATTATTTCAAATGGTTGATTGCTGCTTGCATTTATGAATTATGTACGTAGCCCGCGCTGAATATTGGTAAGGAATGCCCAGTCAAATTCGGCCACAGAAACCACACAAGAATCAGGATGACAATGATGCACACCTCTAGTAACCAAGAATCCTTTCGGAGTAGCGTGACACTGCCGGCCGTCAATTTTGATTCATTTTTGTCACTTTCGCCGTATATAAATTCTCCCGTCTCCTAGGCAGCGGCTGCCCCGGATCATATTCAGCTCCAAGAAAGTGACAAAAATAAATAAACGCTATATGCCTGCCTGCCGGCTGAAGCAGAACGAAAGGGCTACGAATGTTTTTGTTTTCATATAAAACGTCGTAATCCCGGCCGGAAACTAAACAGGCGTCCATCAACCGGCTGCCAACCTTTATAATCTCTGAACCCACCGTGGCCAGCCAGCCACGGCACCACTCAATCCCACTCTATCATAAGGTGCATCAGCCTACAATTACAAAGAATTGACCTATCCCGTGGTCTCAACGCCGGACTATTTCAGATAACAGGGAACCAAAAACCGGCCCGCCACAAGGAGAGAAACAAGGAAGAAACCATATACGACAACAGCGACCAGCAAATCAAGCGTGAAATTTGCGTATCTTTAGGGTTTGGCAATTCAGTGGTCCTTGTTTCAGTGGTCATTATTCTGAGATCAAATGGTGTGTATATGTACAATTTTGTGTTGAATGAAGTAAATGGGCAAAGTGACAATTTATAAAGTTCTTATCGATCACCCCGGACTTCCTTCCAAGACCATAACCTCATGAATCATGATAACCTGCAAAGAGGATAATAAATTTATGTCAGTCATTGTCCTGGTACAAGTCTCAAGAAAAGAATAATCAAGATACGGCTAAAACTAGAAATCCACAGTAATTTTCTTAGGATTGTAGGATAACAAGCCATATAGGAGTAGGTCCTAATATTGGCCAAATGATTACACCAAAATTTTCTCCATACTATATGTTGGGGCCTGCAGATGCTGTTGCTATTGTTTAAATGGGTCAACAAACTTGCCACAGGCAATGCAAAGAGTGAGCAAAAGACAAGGTAAAACCGGCGCCATCCTTATCTTATGCTGTTGCTGTCATCAACAACAAAAGAGGAAACAGTATCTGTTCATATTGCTTGCGATTGTATATTTCTTTTTTGTGGACCAGCCACACAAAAGGCATAAAGTCGAAATAGTCAAGCTCTTGAAAGCAAAGACAACTGACAGCATATACAAACCCAACTTGTTGCTACTAGAGAATAATCTGCAAAAGATCGGATAATGAACCTCCTGCAGGAGGACCACACAGGGTTTGCTAAATCAAGAGCATTCAGTTCGACCCATCATTTTTTTTTTTGGAGATGAAAGGAATTTCATTTTTGATAGTCCTTCAGAGAAAAATAACGTGGTGAAACATCAGGATTTACCTCAAGGAGGAAAACAGCTTTCGGACTGCTTCAAAGATTTCATCTGCAGTTCCCATTGCATTTATCTGCATGGAGTGGAACAATTATCTTATCGATAGTACAGGCTCAAGATTAGTAACATGGTGTATGGGGGTAATAACCCGACTTGTGATAATATGACTGCTTGCCTATATAAAATGAATCCGTGGATTTCAATTCTGTTCCACCAAGCCATGGAAAATAGGGCTGTTATAGTAATATCAATTTGAGCATAGGGAAACAACACCATAGCTTTTATCTCTGTTTTCACAAATGCTACCATATAAGTTTTGCAAGCATATGTTTCTCGAGTATGCATTGAGATTAAACAGAACTTATAGATTCGTGAGAGAAAAAGTAAATACTAAACATAAAGAACCTTCTATTGGTCCACTTTGCAACAGAAAAGGAAGAAGGCAATTTACAGAAAAGATAAAACTAAGATGAAGTTGTTCCGTTTGGAAAACATACCTTGTGAACTTTTCCCTTCGAAGAGTAGTAGTCAACAACAGGAATATTCAAGCTCTCAAACACTTCTAGACGTTTCTTGATTGTCTCAATGTTATCGTCTACCCGTCCCTACAATTCATACAAGTGAAATAAAATGAAAATTAGGAAGAGGTTCAACGTACCTTAAGATTTAAACTCGACACAATCAGATTTGTATTATCATATTTAGGAGGAATTTCACTAGATTAGATGTCTAATAAGGTTTGCAACAAAGTTCACCAGATTCAGGAAATGTAATTAGATTTGCAGTTTCCTGGTGATGTAACCCCTAAATGGCAATGTCTTGCCTTTACTTTAGCATTAGATTGCAGAACTCAGTAGGCCCCTACGGTATATGCCCTCAACAGATTGCAAAATTCAAGAGGTTGGACTTCCTTTTATCCATTTACGTAACATATGAAGAAAATCCTATTTGTTAGAAGGCATTGAGTAACTCCTTACACTATCATGTAGGAAAGCCATGTTCTCTGTAAGAAAATTGCAATGTAGTGGTGAACTCAAGAAAAGCAGGGATGGAACGAGTACACAGTTTATATGATTCACTCCACATCTCCACGAGTTATGATAGAATATATACAGACTCACCTGGTTGCGGCCTAGGAGGCGTTTAACCATCTCATCCTCAGGGCAATCAAAGAAAATCACAACATCTGGTTCTGAACCAATCTGAAATTCATGGTAACTAATTTATGTATCAAAACAGGTACCACAGTATATTCATTCAGATGTCTATCAATTATCAAATAACTGGCCACAGTAACATGACTGATATCAGTACTTTCGATGATTGATGCAACAAAAACCTGCGGCCTGATGGGACTTAAAGTGACCGACCACGATAAAGTTAGTAGTAATATTAATTATCTACTTATATCCTACACCTTACTATTTACTAACAATAGAAGTTTACGCCTCCTTTAATTCTGCTGCATTGGATTCAAAAACACTCAACAGTTTTGCATAGCAGAAACAATCATACATGCGCAGCCTTCCCATATAGATTCAGTCAGAAGTGATGAAACACATGGACTTACAATTCTTTCAAAGGCGATTCTGTTTTCTCGTATAACTTCGTATAATCCATTGCTTTTCGAATCAGTTCGACGGTTATCTCTGACGGGACAATCCTTCCTTCCTTTATTATCTCTAGGATGGACTCTCTGAAGTTGAACCATATGTAGCGATGAACAAATGCACCGAAGTTAATTGCGTAGGGCATCACAGGATTAAAAGATCATCACATGACAAGATATTACCCTTTCTGACTACCAGATGATATTTCATGCCGTAGAAGATCGCCAGCACTCAAATGGGTAAACCCGAAATTTGAAGCAATCTTGGTACATTGTGTTCCTTTCCCACTCCCAGGACCACCTACATAAAGGAATTGACTAAGAATGTGACCACAAAGTGTTGGGACCAACCACAATCTAACAAGATAGCATTGATTGAGATTCATGAAAAGTCTTATATCTCTCTACTGGTGAAAAACATTTCTATGGGGCTTTGGGTCAAAAGTGTGGACATAAGTGAATGTAAAAGTGGAAACTTTACCTAAGACGAAAGCGATGAACGGCTTCTGAAAATTGCCACTGCCACTTCCCTGGAGAAAGAAGGTATCCAAAAAATTTGTTAGGCACGCGTGCACGGCAGAGCAACATGCTGCAAATAGCTTCTAAAAAAAAACATGCTGCAAATAGAAATGCAGATGATTGGGGACACACTTACAGCTTGAGATGTGAAGAGTCTAACCAGATGGTTCAGGGCAAGAGGTTCCTACAAGCAAACCGGAGGCCAGAGAAAGCGTCAGGTAAACAAGCACAAATGTCACTGGAGCAAGGTTCCAATGAATAAGCCAGCACAAATCCTGCCACCTTCAATGGGAGGCTCAAAGCTGGAACAAACTGAATCCTCCCCATCCCTTACAAGGAGGAGTTTGCAGAGATCTAGCAGGTCCATCTTCACAAGATGTTCGACGAGGTGCTGGGCACAATGCTTGCACGAGGGAAGGGAAGGGATGGGGATGGGAGAAGAAGAGTCCGCAGGTTACCTCGCCGAGGAGAAGGTGGTGCCGCCGCTGCCGCTGGCAAGAGGGGGGCGAGGACGAGGATCGGAGGAGGAGGGCACCCAGTCGCCTCCGCCACATCTCCCCGAGCTGCCCTCGTCCCCTTCCTTGCTCTCCTTCAACAGATCGATCGATCGATCGATCGATGGATGGCGCGCGGCGCCGGAGTCTGCTCGCCTCGCTCGCTGCCACCTCTTCCTCGTTTCTTGTCCCGTTTTTCTTTCTTTATTATATTTTTCTCTTGACTCTTCTGTCGCTGTGAGGAGATCTCTGTAGTCTGTACATGTTTAATCAAGGCCTAGGTAAGCACAAGGCCCAAAAAGTGGAAGCCCAGCCCATACACGACAGTGAGCCCGTGGCAAAGTGTTTTGGTAATTTGCAATTTACTGTTTTGGTAGAAGCGTGAACTTTTGTGATTTAAAACTATCATTTTTTTGCGAGGATTTAAAATTATCATTGGATGCACCTTTCATGTCCAATCTTCGTAAGTGCGTGCTGACTTCATAATTTCATATGCGTGGAGATTTGGGACATCTCTGACGCTCTGACGCGGACATCGTCTGCGGCTTGGGCCTGGGTGCGCGCGGTGGCCTGCGCTCCCGCGAGCCTCGGCGGCGAAGCCAGGGCGCCCCTGAGACTTCCACGTGCGGTTGTAGAGCACACAATGCGCACATCAATTGCCACGCAATGGACCAAATGTTTCCGAGATTCCATGGAAATCTACTAGTCGTACACGCAGTGGACCAAATGCGTATCAAAGTTCTTCTACATTTTCATCAAAATTGTGTTCAATTTGATTTTTCATCGAATTCTGCCTAAAATACATCTGAATTTTATTTCCATATGTATATATAGCCTTATGTCAAAACCGGGGCGAAGCTGTAAGTTAAAATAAAAAACAGGTCCGATTTTGCAAAGGGTAATATCGTATTTTTCCAACTGATTTAACACATTTAAGACCTCCTAACGAGATAGGGGCAACTCATTATTTCAGATTCAAAAAAAAAAACAGGACATAAAGTCTGTAAAACAGGTCCAAAGTTAGAATTGACATCGAAAAGAAGTCTAGTTTTGCAAATGCCTTTTGGTAATTTGCGATTTACTGTTTTTGGTAGAAGCGTGTGAACTTGTCATTTAAAATATCATTGGATGCACCTTTCAATGTCCAATCTTAGCAAGCGCTGACTTCATAATTTCATATGCCTGGAGATTGGCGTAGCATTAACCATGGATGCTAGTTGCACATGTAAATAAATAGCTTTGCTTGCCTATAAATTGATCGGCCAGCAGCAATTTCATCTTCGCATCTGATCTCCTCTTGCCTTTCGCTTGGTGTCTACTTGCTTCCCCTAGCAAGGCTAGCTAGCTTGAGCCAACACATAGAAATGCCTCCCTCTCTTAAGTTAGCCACCGTAACTGCTTTTGTCACACTCGTGCTGGTCCTATCTTGTTCCATCAGGCCGGCAGCCGGTAAAATGTTCTGCTCTAACTGTCACGATATATGCACTACTTGCGATCGTTTTGTCAACTTCGAGATCCCGTCAGAATGTGCCAAGGACTGCCATGGAACCTGCACACCTGATGCATGCAAGAGGTGCCGGGGGAATGTCAAGCAGAAATGCTCAGATGGCTGCCTCGACTACTGCCAAAAAAACTGCGAGTACTGAACCCTGCGGCAGCCATACCATCTGAGCGCACCTTCAGTGCTGATGTGGACAAATGTAGTGCTGTTACATGCATGTAATGGTCGTGGCATCTTTCCTTTTCCTGTACGTATCTGGCTGAGCATTGTTTATCTGTATCTTTAATGCAGTGATTCCTGCCTCGATGTCGAGCTTGGAATTTTTTCTGCTTGTATTTTTCTTTTTCTGCATCTTAGGTCCTGTAATAACACCAATGTTTATCTACTAATGGAAAGAGGGTATGGATAATAACTGGGATTTTTCTGCTTGTTTGATTCCATTCATGATTAATTTGTTCCTTTAATTTCATTGAACCAAACAGAGGGATGAGATAAGATCCAGGACGAAACGGTGGTACATTTTCATCCATACATCCATCCAGTCCAACATTACCTATTAATTGGATCTTTTTTGCATTCCGAGATGATATGCTTGAATAGCATGTAATGAAGTACTCCCGAAGATTAACCCCTTCTTTGGGATTATAAATCTTGGTAGTACCAAATTAGTCATAGATGTCACTGTAAGCAACATTTAACCATTATATATAGTATATCCACATGTATCTAAGGCAAATACTAAATTGGTCATAGCTAGGCTCATAGACCACACAACAGTACTAAAGAATCACGCGTCACAGACGCAACATGACAGATGGGAAACAAGGCCCGTTTGTAACAGCCTTATCACCTGCTAAGTAGGTTTAGACATTCTGTAGCAGTTCAATGCGCTAATGAGACGTAGCAAGTAATAAAATCTGACTGAAGTAAGTTTGACATCACACTTCAGAACTCTAATATATTGTAAGGGCAACAATTTATCTAACAGAGGTAATTTAGCAGCTATGTTGTGATTAGAACAAGCTGATAACTTTTTCACTTACAATGGTTGCCCGTGACATTCGGCAGGTTTGACATTTCTTATCTTCTTTTTTTTTTTGATAATTCGGTGCCTTTATTCATCAACGACAAGTTACAGACACCAGGGTTATGGAACCCCATGATTAAAGATGGCAACGGGCATCGATTATCCGCGTGCCCGTGGATATGCGACCCGATAAATGCGGATTCGGGCAGGGGTTTGTGCCCGCGGGCACGGGCACGGACAGCACACAAAACCCAGTGGATAAATCTTAACGGGCAAAGAAAAGCTATGCCCGCATCCGCTTGCCCGTTTGCCCGCAAAGTAAACGTTCACGCGCTGCTTGTCTGAATTCTCGTGGGACCCAACCAGCACTCAAGCGCATACGCATGTGCTCGAGTCAACAAGAGGCCCCTTCCACGAAGCATCCTCTTAAATGCCTGCTTTCTTTCTCTCTCTCCACACCATGAACTCCAGGTCCTCATCTCCAGCAGATCAGGCGTCCTCCATGGTTCTGTCTCTCTCCAGCAGACCAGGCAGCCCCCGCGCAGCTGGCCGCCTAGCTCGCCCCGGTCGGCTGCTCTCCACCGCACACTGCCCGCGCTGCCGCGCGACTTTCCCCGCTGGCGCGCCCCACCGCGCTTCGCTCGCTCCGCAGGTGCTCGCCGCACGCCTCGTCGGGCAGCGGGCATGCCCGCGAGCAACGGATATCCGCGGATGGCGGATACGGGCAGCGTTCTTCGCCCGTTGCGGATGACGGGCACGGGCGCGGGCACGGGCGAAAGTAGGCACAATCCGCGGGCATTTTGCCCGTTGCCATCTTTACCCATGATACAGTTTTTAATGCCTCTATGATCGGGCATTGAGAATGATGGGAGGCCCGGATAGAATGGGTCCTCAAGCTTAAAATCATTTGGCCTAACCTTTAATACTCGTCAGCATCTTTTCATCCGGGAGCCACAGACAAGTGGGTCTCACCGTCCCTCTTAATTTTCAACGAATTTTCTCAACGGTGCTGGAAATGGAATCTATCCAAAAGCAATCTTCCAAAGCTAAGAAAAATCTGAGAAATTGGGGCATTGAAGGTCAACTATACAGAAACCTTTTTCCTTATAGGAAGTTTTCCAATTCGCAACATATTTTGAATAAAAATTCCGGGAAAACAGGAATATCTTGAGGCCGTTTTGATTTTTTAAAACACTTGGCGCTTTGCAAAAATTTTGGAAACTTGCCAGAAATTCTGTCTTGGCTCTGGGAATCCAGATATGTTTTTTTGTTGGTCCCAAGGTTGTGAAAAACTTTAATGTCTTAGTTCGAGCTTAATTCTGACCATATACAAATGATTTGTTTTTGATTGAAAATAAGAACTTGATCAATTGACCTTGTGATGATTTTACAGTAAACAGGACTGTAGCAATGTGATTACGATTTGCGAAAATCGGGGATGTTACATAGCTCCTCTTTCTCTGAGTCAACACAGTCAAAGAGGACTCTCCCCGATGAGAACTTTACAGCACCACACCTGTCTCGCGCAATGACACCTGCTGCCGCCTTCCCTGATACACTGAAAAATGCAGCATCAACATTTACTTTGATTCGTCCTCGTGCTGGCGGTACCCATATACGATCAGCTTTCATCTTTGTTGGATGCATCAGTCTCTTCCCTTTATCAGCCGGGTGTACATATTGTTGCCGAATTTGCAACAATGATTCCCGGTAGCTCTGTAGGAAATGCATGGAGCTCTCGATTGAGAGCACTTCACCCTCATGCCTCAATTTATTCCTCAAATGCCAGGCTCGCCACATCAACAAGAGCATGTTTGCCTTCGTTTCCTCATCACAGCGCGCAAGAAGGAGCAACAGCCAATCCGGTCCACAATCAATTATATAGTCCTCCGGAGGCAAGTCCCATACTGATCTCATAGCTATTCTCAAACCTTTCGCCAAGGGGCAACGGAACAGGGCATGGAACTCAGTTTCATCCTCCACACCGCACAAATGGCACCTCGCAAGAGGCTCCAACTTACGGAACATTTGTTCTTCGTCGGCTCGTATAACAGTGGCCTTAACCTCCAGTCTCCAGGGTCTGTGATGAAATTGTTGCGTTGCAAGGTTGACACCAATAGTTGATTATCAGTGATGTAGTTGACGATCTGCTGTTGCAGTGCCTTGGTTAGTCTTGAGGCCAACAGTATTGCTAGCGGGCTTCTGCATGGAGAGGGCTGTTGATTCCTTGAGCCCTTGCCTGTACTTCAATGGCCGGCATGATTGGGCCAGAGGTGCTACAGAGTAGCACACCTATGCCTGCAGGTCTTGGGGTATCCTGAGGTTGCGCCATGGGGAGTGCTGCGTCAACGAAGCACTTTGGACCCTGCAAAACAGAGGTGTGTGGCACCTGAGCAGGCGCACTGGGAGGTGTTTGACCCTGTTTGTCTATTGTGTCTGCCGGTGGCTGAGTGTGCAGCGATGGATCTCCTTCTCGAACCTGTTCTCCATTAATTTCCGCCGCCGTCGCCATGTGTACCTGCAAAACACTCCATTTTTTCCTGTC
>LAPY01002231.1:36385-47826 GCA_000970635.1 Eragrostis tef
AGCTACGGCCAGCTGCTGGACGCCGCTCTGTGGAGTTCTTCTTGCCTGTTCTGAGATTTCATTTATCTGAGTCATACAAAATCCATACCTTTATAAAGGCAGCAGCGGAGCTGAACTGTTATACAACTGCTGAGTGAAGACATCATCCTGAGAGATGTTGTAGTAGTTCTGCCTCCAGGCTTTTTGTGCTACTTGCTTGCGGTGCGGAACAGATGCATTGAGTATGACTTGACGTGGTGGTGCCAGCTGCAAGGCCAACAAGGAAGCTTTGAGTTCTTCTATTGACTGGGTATGTTGTGGAGGCTGTGGGATTGAGTGCCCTGCTCCCAGATCTAGCTGCGTCCGTTGGGCAGCTGGTCGTGGATCTTGCCGAATCGCATAAGTCCGGTGAACAGGTGTTGGAGGATCTGGTGGATGAGGATTGGGTTGGATCGATGGCGGCAGTTGTGGAGGCGGATTGTGCTGGGTTTGTTCTTTGTTGTTCTCCATGAGACTGCAGAACAGGGAGAAATAGAGTGGGCCGAACTGGGTAAGGAACTCATCGTGGATGTGGAGGTGGGGAGGAGAGATTGGGGCGGAGCTATGGATCGAGGGATGAACTGGAATGGAAGTGCTGCAGGTGATCGGGGGATGAACAGGAAGAACAGGGAGGGGAGGGAAGGGAAGCGGCATTTCGTCTGCTACAGTAACTCTCTCGATCTCATTCCAGTGACGTGTGCTATTTCTTATCTTTGTCGAGATCCCGTCTACAGCATGAGTTGCAGGAGCCGGAACCCGAGGTCCTCCATGGTTGGTTGACCAGGCCACCAGGGGTCTTCTGTCCAACGGCATAAAGATTCGGCGATGGATCTGCCGCGGCGAGTATGTGTGGTGGATGTTCAGTGACGGCGTTCACCATGGCGTGCCCCGGGCGTATATACTCACTGTATAATGGAACCTTTTTTTTTCCTCTCAAACAGAAGTGGCGTGAATTTTAACTAGTGGAGATACATTGATGCCATCTTTCTACTAACTAGTGGAGAAGCGCGCCGCTTGCTAAAACATGCATTGAAATTAATAATTTTTGAACACATAAATGATATTCAACTAAGATACATGATTACATCCACCATATATCCAAGCTTCAATTCAAATATCACACAGTAAATGTTACAACAGTTGATATGGATGACACGAGAACAATACGCCAGCCTTTCCAACAGCAACAACAGTTAGCTCCTAATACCACTCAAACAAACAAACATCATGACATGTTTCGTCAAGGTTGTATTGGAAACGAAAAATAAATAATCTTTATGTAGGTTACTATTAGAAACATGAACATATAGATAAAGCAGCAATGTCCTAGTTCTTATAAAGCACACACACATACATGTCTGGGATATACCATGTTTAAAGCTTAATCAGCTAGGAAACATCCCAATGTATCATGCATGTAGGGTAACTGAATTCACATAGGCAGTCATATCAAATATTATAGCTGTTGTTGCACAGATAGCCTACGTGACACAGATAGCCTGATACACCTGAACATGAATTTGTACCTCCCTCCCCACTCAATTTCATATAATGCAGCATCCCCATGCTTTCCGCTATAGCACATAACAAACCTTTGTACCCTGAACAAAAGGTCAAAAACAGACGGAATTTCAAGATTACCACGCGAGCCTTTACCACTACTTTGTTTTGTATTCTGATGGAGCTACATTAGTTTGGGCACCGCAAGGAGCTTGTTCAGATCATTTTCCTAGTCGTATAAAGGTGCCCTGCAGGCAGTAAAAATAAATTGATTTCATCTAGTATAGATGATGAATCAAAAGAGATCAGCCTTGGTGGCAAGAATGTCAAACAAGAGACTTGAACCACCTCAAAAAAAAAAAGACTGAAAGGGAACAATATTGCACCTGGTTTTACTTATTCATTTCACAACACTTTTCCAAAATTGACATCAAAGAAATCAACTTTTACATGCCTAAGACCTAGGATTCTTCAAAAAACTGGAAATAAAGAATGAAATGTTCCACAGGTCAGAAAACAGGGTACCAGGTATACATGAGGAAACTCTAAATGAGAACCTTATGCAAAACTGATGGACTGACCATAGTATGACACAAAAACAGCATATGAAATATATTGTTATTATTAGCTGTATTTGCCATCATCTGTGTCTACAGAAGCTGTCATGGCAGCGCAGACAGCCTGGATAAGCATAATCAGCCCGTCCATAGAAAAACATCGCAAAGCATTGAAGAAGATAACATAGACTTATTTTTTATGAACTACAAACATTAGAAAATTGCGCTGATAGTTTGCCATATTAATAGATTGCATGGAAGATGGAACACAATGTAAAGATATAATACATTGACCTTTCCATGTTGTCTCCAGAACTTTCTGACATAAAATGCAGGTAGGGTCTGCAAGATAAGGAAAACATAAAAGACCAGTGAGTGGAATGAAACAAAAATGCCCAATTAAAGGAGCATGGCTGAAGTACAGTGATTCACACTTGTCGAAAAAAAAGCAACAAAACATCTTGCTAGTTGAAGAGAGTATAAACTGCCACGATCATTTAAAGTAGCGCGGCAAAAATCATACAGGGTATCGATAGATGTTTTTCCGTTTAATTCTGAAACCACTTGACAATACCACCATACAAAATCATCCCAACTGACTATCATCAGCTGAGATGAAATACTCATAAAGAAAAGAAAGAAGAAACATAAAAATTCATGTTGTTTTATGTACTTTAGCCATCAACAATCAAAACTATTAATCTAACATTCTTTTGGAGATCCAGAAACGGAGCACTGTGAAAATAAATACTTCCTAAGCTTCAGAACCTCAAATAGGAAAATACACAAGGAAACAAAGAAACCTGAAATGCTCAGGCATAGCCTTTATAGAGTATGGAAAGATAAATATTTCCCGCGCATTATATAGCACTTGATATATACTACTATAGATTGAGTTATCAAATGTACCAATCTCTCTCCTTTACATAGATGCAGTGGTGGACAGTCCAAAGGTAATGGAAAGTAACAACCGGAATTCAGTTAAGGTCTATTTGTTTAATTTGGTATTCTTTTATGATGCAGAACTGGGAAAGAAAAAAAGAACTTAATAGGATGCTTAATAAAATATACTTTGTAATTATCAGGGATCATAAGCTCAGAATAAACTGTAAGGCCAACGAGGCAAAATAGGAGGAAAGAAGAAACCAGAATGAATGCAAGAGCCAAAACACTCACCCCATCCAAAAAGCTAGCCAACAGACCAGGTAGGCAGCAATAAACTGAAGAGCACCATGTAGTGAGCAGGAGCACATGCACAACCTGCAAGCAACCTCCATTTTTTTTAGAAGGGTCGTTTTCAAGGTTTGTATCCGGACCTCTTTTCTAAGAAAGAGATGGCCCTCTCTATCCGAACAATTCAACATTGATTTTTTTCCCCATGAGCCAGAGAAGCATGGACGTCAGGAATACTAATCAAGTAAAACTTTGGACATATTCTAACCAATATACGCATTGACAATAGCATGCTATGAGCCCCAAAAAGCAAAAGATATTATTAACCAACTTAGCGATCAAAGTTAATTGGAAACAGAAGAACTTGCCAAAGTTTTAAACCACTGGGCCTGTCAAGGTGCAGGTTCAGCGATTGAGAAATCAGAAAAAACTATTTTTTAAACAGAGTGGAAGATATGATCACTCTTTAGTCCTATGCATAGAATGGAGATGATGATGTCACACCACATTACAGGCCCTTCTACAAATTAGCTATGTACACCCTCGCCAAACTGTTGCGATACTCTTGTCATGGCACTCCAGTTTCAGTCCTATTAATTCAACTGGTAACCAATAAAAATGTTACTCTAGATTGCGTAAAATTCAGTAGCAACATATCATTCGACTGTACTTTGTCAAGTACAGCTATAAGCTTGTCACTCATATTCTGAAGGAAGGTTTAATTAAAAAATGATGCAGAACATTGTATGGAGAAAGACTCTAATATGTGTGTCTTCAATAAAAGATATGAACTGTGACAGTATAATAAACTTCGATGTGTAAAGAGAATTTGTTTTATCACAATTATAAGAACTATTTGTAATTAGTTGTAGAATATGTGCCTATGAGTTTGAAGGTCTTGTTACTTCTTTGCAAAGCCATAATCAATGACATAACCTTAACAAGGATTGTATTCAGTCTGGTTACCACCTATCTTTTTTGACATTAAACATAAATTATACGTATCACTCAAGAGACATGATGTTCACTGTGATAGGCCCCAGTAAGACATTAGTTTCATAGCAGGGTTTACAGCCATAAGAGCCAACATCACTGAGACTTCTTAAATTAAAAGATATAACTTACAATGTCTTTGTAGAAAAAGAGGACTCCCTCAAAGAAAGCTGTTGGCAGACACTTGTTGTATTACAATATATGAAATTACACAGTACAATTACAGGCTACAACCATTTGTTTTTACGAAAAAGCTACAGCCTATATGGGCGAAAATCAACAGAAGCTTGTATTTGGCAGAGAATATTGTCATATAAACAATGTAATGCAGGTTATTTTGTGATTACATGGTGAACTGAAAGAGGCCTATAATCAGCTGCTGCTACAAAGATTCTGTACAATCAGTTCAGTTGTCTTCCAAAGTGGCAGCTACTACACTGCCACACAACAGTCCTCCAACATTCCAAAGGAAGAAGCTGTGGTAGTTATTAGAAAGTAAAGAGAAATGGAAAACTTCCTAGCAAACCGAGAGCCTTAGTTGCTACATGAAAACTATTGCAATTGCTCCAGCAGTGAAGCTTCTCTCCGCAGGCCTCTTATGACAGAAATGATGCAGAAAATCTAGCCTATCCATTCTTCATGCATCATGATAAATCACAGGCTACAAAGCTAACCAATGAGATGAGATTGAACTACAACATTATTGTGCATCTGCTCACTTGCAATTAATTTGTTAAAGTACAGAGCAATTACCACCATCTCTATCTCTCCCATACTCGTTTTATGTGCACCTACTTTTTTTTCACTTCTCCATAATCTCCATGCCCAGAACTAAAACGACAAGTAATTCAGAACGGAGAGAGTATCTTTTTACTGTGGCATCCTGCTAGTATTGAGTCCAAATGGGCTGCTAAAATCTGAAACGACTTGTTTTTGGGTCAATGAAGCCAAGACTTAATATGGTTTTTTCCAAGTGCTACAAGGACGTTTTTTTTTTCTGATATAGGAGGGAGGACACCTTAATATGGTGCGAAATAGACTCTCATTGTAATGCATATATTTACATGCATGTAGCATGTTAATTAATTGCCTGGATTCTCTTCTTTCTAATCAATATGAGAGACTAAAATACATGACAATACTTAATGTGACATATTATATAGTAATACTTGATGCATATAACGATGATGTAACATGAAAATATTTGACTGGGAGATAGTAAACTTTTCGGTCACTGAAAATTACTCGCACAATGAACATAGACTATCTACTTTTTATTGACATTAGGACAACTCTATCAATGCAAAATTTGCACTACTTGAGATGTCCTAGGACTCCTAACATCAGCAGAGTATTTTGTATGAGCGTTTCACTTATATCCTCGTATATACAAACAGGAAGGGCACGGTGCACTTTCTGCAAATCAAATTTAGCATCACAAGATTTTTCACTTACACTTGTACCATAAAAACTCTATAATACTTCTCAACAAGAGAATTTATATAACTTACTTTCACACTCTCGTATTCAAGATATAGATTAACTCAACAGACAAAATTATGCTGATCTTGAATAAAAGTAAAAAAGCATTAACAGATTCAGGAAACATGTCACTAATGATCGTTTTCCTTTTATATGAAGCTTTTAAAAACAAGGGGTCACGGTTCGTTCAGCTCCCTAGCAACGCACGGGCAAAAGGCTAGTTTAACCAAACTGAAGGATGAGATGAGATCCAGGACGAAATGGTGGTGCATTTCCATCCAGTCCAACACTACCTATTGACTGGATCCTTTTTGCATTCCGAAATGGTATGCTTGAATAGCATGTAATGAAATACTTCCAAAGATTGACCCCCTTTTTAGGATTATAAATCATTGGTATTACGATATGCAATTGATCATAGATGCCACTGTAAGCAACATTTAACCATTATATAGTATAAAGTATATCCACATGTATTTAAGACAGTAATAAATTGTTCAGAGACCACATTATGTGCTAATGAGGCGTAGCAACTAATGAAATCTGACAGCTAGTATTGTGATTAAGAACAAGCTGATAATTTGTTCACTTACAATCGGCTGCCCGCGATATTCAGCAGGTCTGGCATTTCTTGATGATATATCACCTTATTGAATACAAATGAAACCCGCATTGGGAGTTGCAATACACTTGTACCATAAAAACTCTATAATAATTCTCAAGAAGTGAATTAATTACATCCCTTTCCAACTCTCGCATTCAAGATATATTAACTCAACAGGCAAAACTATGCTGATGTTGAATGAAAGTAGTGAATAGCATTAACAGATTCAGAAAATTGTGTGGTATAGGTATAAGGTCTTGCAATTTTTTTCTTTACAGATGTCCGCTAGAATTATAAATTGCCGTTGTCCAACCAGGAAAAACAGTTCGAAGTTCAATATTTGCTGGCAATATGGGTAACATGTCTTACTATTTCTCTTTACTGCTAAGGCTAATGACACACAAAATTTCACTTTACTGGTGCAGATATAAACAACTAAATACAGCCGGTAATGACTCAAACTTTCGTACCCACAAGATATCTCAGAACTTACAAGCTCATGGCATCTTTCGAAAACTATGCTGCAAAGTTATGTACGATGCCAAGGTAACGGCCATAAGAACAACATCTACACTGTTATATATTTGACAATAGATGCTCGCACGTCCTCCATGAAAGCAACAGCCTCATTCTGCAAAGTATAACAGCAAAAGAAATGATTTAGCATACTGGCTACTGTGGAATGTGGATGACTACAGATCTTGTAGTCTATTCAGTACGGCACACTTGATAGAGAACAGAGGCACAGTATCATCACCTGGTTACTTGACTTTGCACTTGCTATGTTCTCATCAAGAAGAGTTAATATGGACATATTCAGCTCATTCCGCTCCACCATTTCAAGCAACTGGACAAGATCAGTTGACAACATTAGTTGGTGTTCCGAGGGGTTATTATACAACGAAAGAGTTTTGAAAGGATCCTCAGCTAGCTTTTCCGTGAGCTCACTCACCGTTGCTTTTCTATCAGTAGACTGCAGAATGTTCATCAGTCGTTCTTTAGCTGTCACAAGGTCATTTTGCAACTTATCATACGCCTCTGCAGTACCCAGGGAGCATGATGGTTATGCATGGTTATGCGGATTCTAGAGTACCAACTAATGTCATTGCATAAGTTAACTAACCGACTCCCTCAAGAAGAACCTTCTGCATTGCTTCCAACTCGATCAACCTGTCCTCCATTTCCTATGGGCAAACGGATGTCAGCATCTTGGCTGTTTATTTTGAAGGTGGCAAGCAAGCAAAGTGTGCGCGAGAATAGGATATACCGCGGTTCTGGTGACTGAAAATTTGATCTGTGCTATTTCACGCGTGATGTGGTCGAAGAAGCCCTGGTTGAGCCTTGTAGGAGCAAAAAGATTAAGGAAACAGAGTAAGCGATGAACTCAACACTCAACAGCACTAAGGGGAGGGCAGGCTTGGGAGCTGTGATTCACCTGGGTCGCAGCCTGCTGATCTCGACCTCGATCTCGCGCGCATCGGTGTCGAGGAAGAACTCGACGAGGCCGTCGTCCGTGTCAGGGATGACCCGCGCCTGTCTTACCCAGCAGCAGTCACGCGTCAAGCCATTGCCCACAACCCGTTCGATGGAATGCCCAGCAAGAGAAGAGTGTTGGGTTCGGGTGGCCTGCGTACCTCGCGCTCCCTGCGCCGGCGCTCGTGCTCCTCGCGCACCTGCCGCTCGAAGTCCTCGCGCGCATCGGAGTCCCGCTCGAGGCGGCGCCGGAACTCGAGGCGCGCGATGTGGCCGCCTTGCGGAGGGGCGAGGATTCCCTCCGGGTCCTGACAACCAACACGTCAATAACAAGGACTAAACGAGAGGCGGCAGGCCGGAGCTCCAGCTCGCGAATTTTGGAACGATCAGTACTAGGTACGCACCCATCCGATGCAGGAGATCTTGGCCGGCACGGCGCGGCGCCTCGTCGTCATCGGTTTCCGTCGGACGGCGGCGATGAGGGGGCTCTGGAGCAGCATGGCGCCACGGAGGGAGGCGGCGGAGGAGGCCATGGCCGGAGCGGAGCGGAGCAGAGGAGCTGCCTGTTGTTGTACGTTATCCGCTGCGCCAACGAAGAAAACGAACCGACCGAAGGGATGGTCGCGCGTATATGAGGCAAATTGGAAGGCCCAGCTGGTCATCTGGCCCAGCAAGGCCCAGCCGAATTCAGTATTTTCCTATATACTAAATGCAAGCGACGATTAATCTCCCTCCGCCTTCCACTTCCCCCACCCCCACCGGCGCCCCAAACCCTCGCTCCCTCCGCCCAAACCCTAGCTCGCCCAAGCCCTAGCTCCGGCGATGGCGCCCAAGCGCGCCGCTCCTCCCAACAGCTCCCCTCACTCCAAGCGCCGCGCTCCACCGCCACCGGTTGAGTCCTCCGACGCGTCGGAGGAGGTGGCCGACTCGCCCCTCACCACCGCCGCCGCCGCGGCTCCGCTGCCGAAGGAGATGCAGCAACCTGAGGCCCCCTCCTCCAAGGCCGGCTCCGACGACGAATCGGGCGCCGACGGCTCGGACTCCGACGACTCGGAGTCGGAGGAGGCCGCCATTCCCGAACGACGACTACTCGGGCTCCGAAGACTCGGACTCGGAGGAGCCCGCCGCTCCCAAGAAGATCAAGGCTCCACCGCCCACCGCCGCCGATCCCAAGAAGAACAAGTCTCCACCGCCCACCGCTGCCGATCCCAAGAACAAGGCTCCGCCTCCGAAGAAGACCCAGCAACCTGCGGCCTCCAACGAGGAGGAAGAGGAAGGCGAGGTCGAGGAGGACGAGGAGCAGCCAGGTCTGGAGGAGGGCGAGGGCGAGGGCGAGCCAGATCTGGAGGAGGGCGAGGAGGCGGACGTGGAGGCAACGGAAGGGAAGGGCGTGAAGCTGCCGGCGTCGAGCAAGGGCAAGAAACCGGCAAGGCATATCATTCGGAAGTGGTCCAGCAGCGATGGTCTGCGCATCCTCGAGGCACTCGCGGCACACCAGAGGGTGCATGGGAAGCTGCCGACGCCTGAGGAGCTCGAAGCCGCTCTCACCGGAACTCTTGACTACCGTGATCATGACACCAATGAGCTCATGCTGAAGGTGAAGAATCTCAAGGCTGCGCACAGCAGATACGTCAAGGGACAACAATCGAGAAATGATAAGGTCTACAACCTCTCCAAGGAAGTCTGGGGCATTGACGACGCGCCAGCAAATCCGAGGGATTTTGGCGTAATGTGTGAGCTGTACCCGCACCTTGCGGTGGAGATGGAGGAGGTTGAGAAGAAGTACCCGAGCATCTTCAAAAAGCATTTTGGCATGATCTCTGATGAGAAGGCTAAGGCACTGGACACCAAGGTCGAGAAGCGGATGATGTTACAGAGTAAGGTGGACCAGCAACAGAGTAAGGTGGACCAGCTCCGCAAAGACACCTTCAACGAGCTGATCAAGGTGCTGACGTGTTTGAAGGACAAGTGACGATTAGTGCATAAATGATCAAGTGCTGTAATGCATAGGTCATGTATTAGTGCTTTTAGGATCTCTGGTATTGATCGTCTCTTGCTTCTGTGTATCTATGCTAATCTAGGAGTGTCAGTTATTTTATCTATCATCTATTGTCTCGGGCTCGTTGTCGGGATCAATGGCACCTATTGTCTGAGGAAAGTTGCAGTTATCACCAAAATGTTTTATCCGAACAGAACATGGTGAATAAATGATGCTCTACACCTATCAATTCTGCAGTTACTTGAAAGTTCGGTGGACTTGTAACTGAAAGCATCAGCGATTCTCTGAATTCTTTTGTCGGTTTGCACAACCAATGATCCTTACATTCCCAGTTATGATAATGCAGTTTGGCCACCTATACTATAGTAATTTCAAGTTTAGTTACAGAACATGCTGAACCTTAGATTTGTCATAGTGAATAAATTTTCTGTCAATTTCAAATATTTGAAACCTGCATTGACATAAAAACAAAAAACTCCTACATTTCATTGCTCATAAGAATAGCTGTCTAAAGTATATTATAATTGTATGTTATATTATTTTTTTACTACAGAATAATTTTATGAATGATTGTATATAACTTATGGTATCACCACCAAAAGAAAGTGAGTAATGACAATCAAATTGGTTGACATTATTCATATGACCCAGGAGTTTTTACCTTGCTTTTTTGAACTAGCAGGTGCTTTTATTTTTATGAGGCCTTGGTTGTATTTCTTTTTTTTTACAAAGTATATTTCACTCTCATATCTTCAGCAGGCATAAGCAAATGTTTCTGTTCAGTTAGTCTATTCGTACTGCATTTGAGCAGTAAAATTCTGAAAGATACCATTACATTTTCCTTAGCTTAAGGTTCAGTTGTGCTAATTATAAACAATTACTTATTCTTTATTGTTCGGCTATCCTAAGGCAGGCACCTGATGTCAACCAATATTTTTTTATATTTTGGGTCCCCCCTTTACAGAACATGTTCATCAATCACCTCCGCATATTCTTTATTCTTTCTCCTGGTTAAAAAAATATAAGTGTCAGTTCCATAGTCTACTCTGCTTGATTCTTAAAATACGAAATTGCTTATTCGTGGAAATACTTGGTAGTCACAGGAGGTTTTTCGTTGTGCTTATTATTGTGGTTGCTTTAGCTTGTATAGGAGTAGTTTACCTTCAGACTTGTCATGTAATTTGTTGCAAGTGAGTTCATTGAAATTTTCCACTTGTCGGCCTCCTAGCAAGATGTATATTCCAGGGTGTGCGTTTTACCTTACGAGTTCAGTTTAGCGTGTGCTCACAAAGGTAACGGGTTCAACTCAAGATGGCCAGCCAGAGGTTAATTATATTTATTTGTTGCTGCTAAGCAACTAATCTGTGTGATACCTGAAATCCTGTTGGGCTGTTACGCTGATTATTTTCTATACAAGTCAGTAGGTGACGTTCGAAGGGTATATTTCTGAGCTGGGGATCAAATTAAACAAACTCCAAATTTGACACCTTTTCTGCTTCTGTACATTGAAGTGATTACTCAGACGATTATTAGTCAATGTATAGATTGCTAGATAGGGACATCAATGTTCAATTATTAGAACCTTCCCTCTCTGCAGTCCAGAAAATTTATCTTGTAAAGCAACCCCCCCCCCCCCTCCCCC
>LAPY01002231.1:76848-91104 GCA_000970635.1 Eragrostis tef
TAACGAAAAAGGTATGCATACGGCTAGTCTGTTCGACCGAGTCTTTCGACCAGCGCAAGACTTAGCCATTAAAACTTGATTTGTTAATTGATCGAACTAGTTAGACGGCTAGGTCGGATGACAGAGCCGTATGTATAGCAACTCTTTTTGGACAAATAATTATCAAGAAGACAAATAATAAAATGATGAATATTATTGTATATTTGGTTCGAAGCCATAAAAAAAGATAAGAAGCAATTCATGACAAGTTATATACATAGCTACCCTAGAAGATATAAAAATCTTTCACATAAATATAACGTGTGATCCAGTTAATTGCATCAGAATGCAATCCAAGGAATGATAAAGAAGGGACGAAAGCAAGAGTCCTTCAAACTACAGTAGTGGAAAATACATGCCGTGCAGTGGAGATGACCTGAAATTTCACTGGGTTGGCCTGAATGTATTGAGCGACTTCAAGGACTGAAATGAATAGCAGCTCGTGTCTGCAGCGGCTCGATGAAGCAAAAGTAGCATGCAGAAAGGCGATTCAGGGAGCAGTTTTTGCGCATGGTATATCAAGGGAGACATGCAACACAGTGATGTAAAATATTCTTGGATTAGTAAGGATTGTATACCTTGCCAGTAACCCAGCCCTTGCAATAGGTACGAAGCTACATTCCGAGGTGCATAAAACTCAGAATTGAATCTGCATGTACACAACAGTACATGTAAATGTCAGCATGCAATGGAGAATTAGTGGTTACGCACACACAGGGTACGACGCAAGGGAAGGTGGTCGCGTGCGGCACACGGACGAAATGCGATAGATGGTAGCCACAGACAAACAAGCATGCCGTGGAGGGAACCATCAGTAGCGCGGGAACTACTAAATCTATTATATTTGAAGGGAAAAAGGAGCCACCACGTTGGCTCTCAAGCCCACAAAATTACCACACAAAATTACCACGTTAATCAGAAAAAAACAAAGATGTGAACCGTTAGATTTTATGAAGATTCAACGGCCTAGATTAACCAGAGTTATAAACAGACAAAATTCGGAATTAAACGAAAGGAGAAAACTACACTTATCCGACTGGATAAAAATATAGAGCTACACACGTATTCGTAGATATTAGATTGGAAACTCCATGCTAATTACAAGTATCCTATTCTCTGTTTTAACGGCTATCTCTGATTGCGGCACACCGCACATGGTTACTACCTTCTGATGGCCGCATGCACTATCCGTAGTTGCAGGACCGTGCCTCCTCTCCCCCATGGGCCAGCATGGACCTGCTTCATGTCGACGGCATGCATGAGGAACAAGAATTTCCAAGGCGCTCAACAACAATTTGTAGCGATAGTCTCTGCACACAGAATTCATGAATGTCGATAGCCTTTGCGCACAACTAGAAAACAAACGTGCTCTCACGAGATTGCTCCTCGATCGTCAGTCACTGCCAAGACACCAACTTGATCTGATTAGATTGCTCTTTTTTTTTTAGAATAATGATGAGATTGCTCTGGCGGGATATCAAGCGAGATTTACTATGGTTGTCAGTGACAAAGGCCGCACCACCGAGCTCGACCTGGACGCTTTTCGTTGGTAAGGTTAGCAAGATCTCTCTGGCCACTGCCGAGTCCAATGGGTACTTGAGCGGCCACTAGAGAGATCACGTTGTTTGCCATGGTGTGAGCAAGTTTTATCAACAAAGCTCGATCCATATAGCGGCCTGTCAGCGCAAATTCTCCAGTTAATCATGTAGAATTTCAAGGCGGGTCATCAGCCAATTGCAAATGAAACCAATCCACGGTACGTTCGTCCAAGGTGAGAAAGACAACGACGTTGCACTTGCGCATGGCGTCGGACGTCCAAGGCAATGAACGTAAATATGGAACATTTTGAATCCATGACTACATCATGCTCAAGTATCCCGGGATTGGTGCAAATATTGGAGAGCAGGATCAAAGCTGACAAAGCAAGCTCCTGGGATTGGTGTATATGAAGGATCTTGACAGCAGCATGAGTGCATGACCATGACCGGCAGCCGAACAACAACAGAGCGATGAGGCGACGACCATGACAAAATAGAGGAGTGGGAAGAGTATGGTTTCTTTTGGAGCTGCGACACTGTCCCGGCTGAGAGGACAATGATACAGATAGAGAAGGGGATGTAAAGGCTTTGTCAATTTCCATCAATGTTATCTAGGCGCTTTGTTGTTCAGCATTATTGAGTCCCCTACATTTTTTTTCGAAGTTGCCTCAATCACACGATGTTTGTTTAATCGAGTAAGAAAATATTCTTTCCAGTTTTCAATAGCTTTATATTATATTTCAACAAAATAATTCAAACAGTTTGAAAAAGGTTTCTCACTAGCAAAAAAAAAGTTAGAAAAGGTTTCTATGAATTTTCAGATAGGATTGTTTTTTCTTTGTTCTGGTAGTAGCCAAGAAAAAGAATATGAATGAGTAAAGATTTGTCCACTGGTTTAGTAATACTTTTTTCCCCATGGTGACATCGAATACAACACCTACTCTTTAGAATCTGGATAAGGAGATGCATGTGTTCAGCAAGGTATTCCCATAATCAAATAAAAACTACAGAACTGGATATTTGAACATGAAAATTGGAAGCTGATATAAATGTTTACTGACAACCAAGGGACGAACCACGTTAGCAACAGGCACCACATAAGAAATCCTTTTAGAATTCAGATTGTGTTCATTGGTATGCCGCTTGAAAATGTACGTCCACGGATGTGGAATTAAGGTCTGGAATGACAGATCTCACTACACCATGTCACACTTTTGGCAACACAGCCAACTGTCGGCAAATGGCAGTTTAACCAACAGAAAAAGTGTCGGCAAACTGTTGGCATCATAACTAAACGGAGTAGGAAAAATGAAGAAAATTAAGCACGGTCACTCGATTATTGACTAAATCATATAATCATTAATAATAAATCATGCTCTCTTACAGCCATATTTCTGAAACCTTTTCATTTAATACGCACTAAAGAAAAAAAAGGGAGGCTAACATATAAGATGCACTGCGTGAATGCATATCGTGTCCCGTTACAACTCAAATTAAGTTGGAAGTTGTCCAAACATTATTGTCGATGGACGGGAACAAAAGAAAAAGGAAACGAAGCAAGAGAAGCCGATTTGTTCGGCTATGCAGTCGTAACTGATGTGGACGGGGCCGAAGTGATCAGCAAACCTCGGCAATGACGAGTCACGGCAAGAAACCATGGCCATGATGAAGATCATGTAGCAGGGAACGATCATGATCAGGTATGATCTGACTGTGGCGTCAAGTGCTAGAGAGTGGCAGCAGGCAGCTACCAGATTAGCAACGACTTCGAGGCGATAGCACGGGGAGATAAAAACATACGAGTGCCAGATTCAGTGTTGTCTGCCCGCCAACAATGCAGCTGGCGAGATTAGCCAGAGACTAAATTGAAGGCAACGCATGGAAGAGAGAGAGCAAATCGAGAGAGATGAGAACACGGTAGTGGTGGCGGAGGCAGCAAGCTGAACACGCACAGGATGCCGACGCGGCGCGCGGCAAGCTGAACATGCTTTCCAGAAGCTGAACATGCTGAACACCGCTAAACTCGCTGCCAAACGAAACCAAATCAAGTGGTAAATTTGAAATCGTTTGATACTCCACAAGATGCGTTCAAACTTTGAGTGCCATTGCGACGACATGGAAACCACTAGCTGGCATGGCGGAGATGACAAGTGAAACTCTGGTCATGAATGGATCTCTGGATAAACGCAGCTGAACAGGCACGGATAAACGAAGCTGCACTGACGTGGAATTGCTCGCCCAGTGACAAACACGACTGCAATGATCAGGGATCTTCATGTGCTGACAGACGAACACAACGTGATCCGGCCTACAAGTAGGAGTTGTAGGACACCATGGGAGACGTGTGCAACATCGTAGGAGGGAGTTGCCATGGCCGACAGACGATCTCAGCGAGCTTGACTCATAGTGAGGCTAGCTTCGGAATCCCCTTTTCTTTGGTGGATGACTTGACGTAAGAAGGGAAAAAAAAGCACGGGTACGTGAAGAAGCAGCTAGCGAATTGTACTGGCAGGGTGTCGATCTTCATGGTTTTTCGGGGGCTCCTATGTAATCTAGCATAATAATCAGATTGTAGTTGTACAATGTCTAAACAAGAAAAGAATAATTTGCAGGCACCTCCCTGTAATGGTCCGTTTGGATGGAAGAATCGTTTCTGATTCTCCATCGAATCGGTAGGAACGGTTCCAAAGAGTAAAAATCCGAAATGTTTCACATGTGAATCACTGCGAATCGTTCCACGATTTTAGCCTACAAACGTGAAACAGCTAAAGAGGTGTTTCGCAGCGTTCCGCTCCGATTCGCCTGCTCCTATTACTCCTCTGCCCCTCTGCTCCGCTCAGTTCATCCGCCACCGTCGCCGACCGGAGCGCCGCCCAGACTTGTGCTTCAAATCCAACCTCAAAAATGGGTTTCCCTTGATTCGTAGATCAGTTCCCCTAATTCTCCTCTTCCGATTAGTCACTGGAGCACCGTCAATCGATCTTTTTCTGTACCTTTCTCTCTCTTCCTATTCTGCTGTGGTCTACGTCGTGAGGAAGAGGAGTCCTGAGGAAGAAGATATGAAACTACATGTGCTGGACCTGCTGGGCTTGCTGGGCCTAGCCGGCACACATATAATGAGCCCATCAAATATTTCATTTATTTTTCTTCCTTTTCATTTTTCTCTCTCTCTTTTATTTATTTTTCTATTCCTTTCTCTTTTAAATTAATTATGACATGTATTTTGTAATATAAATATTGTGTATTATGAGATATAATGTGGCAAAAACATCATAGCCCAACTAAGGGTAAATGAGTCATTTCAATCCTCTTCCTCTCTTTGCTGAAACTTAAACCAAATAACTAGCCAAACGGTTTCTGAAGTGATTTTGTTTCAGGTTGAGAAACGTTTCTAACTAGAATCTGAAACGTTTCTAATTCTCGATGAATCTGGAACCGTACCAAACGCACCCTCAGAAACCATTCTTCTCTTGTCTTGTTTTGATTTATCCAGTGCAGCTTCTTCGGTTTGAAACAGCTGTCGAGCTGCTCTTCTTACTCTTTTGATCGAGCGCTTCCTCTTCCTCCTTAACCATGTCATTCATGCCCTGAGCAAACTCTGAATCCACAATAGGATCAAAATAGACGCTGTCGTCTTCACATAAAAACCCCACAAAATCAATCCTCAGCTTATCAAAGAGGGTAAACCCCTCATAGGTAGCCAGCTCTACGTTCCCCAGAAGCCAATTCCTCGAAGTCTGTTTCATGGCCACAATAAGTTCCAAAAGCTGGACGCACTTTCTTATTTCTTTTATACTCGCAATGAAAACACCGACCTGCTCAGAAATAGAAAAACAAATATATGAAAAGGCCTTAGTGGCAAGCCAAAAAAGGGTCCAAATTAATCTTCAAACACTCTTATAATTAAAGTGAGGGCTTGCATAAAATATATTCAAAATAAATGGCAAGGTTAAAGAGATGCATGATAAGCCTCAACCTTTTACATAGCTAATTATATATTACTGGTGAGACGGGAAGTACTAGGCAACATTTTGCTTCTTATCTCAATAGTCATCCATTATAAATGACATGTGAATCACTGCGAATCGTTCCACGATTTTAGCCTACAAACGTGAAACAGCTAAAGAGGTGTTTCGCAGCGTTCCGCTCCGATTCGCCTGCTCCTATTACTCCTCTGCCCCTCTGCTCCGCTCAGTTCATCCGCCACCGTCGCCGACCGGAGCGCCGCCCAGACTTGTGCTTCAAATCCAACCTCAAAAATGGGTTTCCCTTGATTCGTAGATCAGTTCCCCTAATTCTCCTCTTCTGATTAGTCACTGGAGCACCGTAAATCGATCTTTTTCTGTACCTTTCTCTCTCTTCCTATTCTGCTGTGGTCTACGTCGTGAGGAAGAGGAGTCCTGAGGAAGAAGATATGAAACTACATGTGCTGGACCTGCTGGGCTTGCTGGGCCTAGCCGGCACACATATAATGAGCCCATCAAATATTTCATTTATTTTTCTTCCTTTTCATTTTTCTCTCTCTCTTTTATTTATTTTTCTATTCCTTTCTCTTTTAAATTAATTATGACATGTATTTTGTAATATAAATATTGTGTATTATGAGATATAATGTGGCAAAAACATCATAGCCTAACTAAGGGTAAATGAGTCATTTCAATCCTCTTCATCTTTTTGTTGAAACTGAAACCAGACAACTAGCCAAACGGTTTCTGAAGTGATTCTGTTTCAGGTTGAGAAACGTTTCTAACTAGAATCTAAAACGAATCTGGAACCGTACCAAACGCACCCTAAAGATCAAAAGTGAATCGAGAAGTTTTTGTGAGCCCAAGGAAATAGTTTTTTCATGTTATTTTCATGATGGTTAAAGACTCTATTTTTCTTGGCGGTTGTCATTTGACCCTTGCTAAAATAATGCACCGCCAGTAAAATTCTGAATTACAGGTTGTTCATGAAAGTTGATGTAATACAAATTTTTTAAGTATAAGAAAGTTTTGAAGCCTTAAGATTTGGTTGCAATAGTTGAGGTGTGAGAAATAACATTGACCTTGAACCATTTTGAAGGTCACCCCTATTACATTATAATTTATAACGGTAGATACATAACGGAATTAGTGGTGATTTATTTAAAACATTCAAAGTTACAACTACTCGAGCAACATGAAGGAAGACAAATAGCTTAGAACATCTAGATCATTAATATTTTTCGAGGCTAATCATATATACATGTGGTTAATATATGAAAACTTTAGTTAGAACATTATAAAAAATTAAGAAGAACAAAAAATAAAATGGATAAACACATTCAAAATAAAATCCTATTAATATGAAACAAGTTACATTAGCTTGGCTAAACGCGCAGGCCACCTTGCTAGTTCAGTATTTATTCCAACAAAGTTTCCATTATGCTCCAAATTTTTTAGCGGGCTGCTTGCTCTCCATGGCGCGAAATTAAGGATGGCAAGCGTTTTGGTTTGGGAAGGAAGAATCAGCAGAAACATAGAAACTCGGAATGATTGTAGGAATGCGCACCAAAACAATCCCTTTGATTTTTCCCCTGCATGCGTAGCGATACGATATGGCACGATTTACTTTCCAAACGAACTCGCAGGCTATAAAAGGGAAGGAACCCCATCGATCGTCCAAACCCATCATCGATCATCCATTTCTTTGCTCCATCCATCGATCGATCGTGTATCATCCACCAGCTTAGCAGCCATGGCGCCCATCCTTCCACGCCCTGCCCCTGTTGTCTCCTCCGGCGACTCCAACTCCGTCCTTAGCAGCAAGAGGAGGCTGCCCCGCTCCTTCTCCTCCTCTGACGACAGCGACGACGACGGCCGCAAGAAGAAGATGCCATACGTGGCAAAAAACGATTCCTGGACCTTCGCCGACGAGGTGGTGATCCTCGAGGCGCTCATGAGCGGCCAGACGGATCTCCATGCTGTGCTGCAGGGCCGCTTGATGCGGGAGAATGCCTCCTCCGTCGATTTATCCAAGAAGAAGCATAATCTGAAGCTAAAGTTTAAGAGGACTTTGGATCGTGGCGGACCACGGAAGGACAAAAGAAACCAGAAAATATTCGAGCTGTCGAAGAAGGTGTGGCCCGAGATCCTTGACGACTACCGTCACAGAATGAATGGAACCTCCATGGACATTGCTTTCTGTTCCTAAAATTGGCTCTAATGTAAGCAGTCATTACCCATGAAGAATAAAAGTTAAGAAAAAAAAATACTTTCTGGTTTGTTTTACTTTATGGTGGCGACTGGGTGTACCTCTCTTGTTCCTCATTGTTGTGTATTTGCCGGTGAGATTTGGGTTGATTGCTTTCTCTGTCACCTCGGTTCTTGACTAAGGTTCAGTAGCTCTCAGGTTGCTTGTGGGCCGCTTTCGTCCCAACTTTTTCTTCAGTCTCGAGATTAGTTGGGTTCTTTTTTCTGGCGAAACGAAAACAGGCCAACAAAAGGGCCCGGCTTGTGTAGAATTCTCGCGGGCCGAATAGCCCATCAATGACAAATTAAGGACACGGTCTCCCTGCATTAGTACCAAACCGGATGAATGATCTTTTAAAAAAAAAAACGAACCAAGATGCGCGCCAGGCGTGGTAGCACGCGCCCACGAGTCCATGACAGACGAGAGTTTGTTCGAGCCAGGAGAGGTCTCTCGTGGTATGCGATTTGCCCTTGAGTTTGCTTTGAGACTACAACAGCAGGTTGATGGGGAAGCTCTTAGCAGCGCTCGTGGCGAGGCGGAATGGTGCTCAATGCAATTGTACAAAATTCATCACACCTACCAATATTTTTGGTTGGCCGAAATACTGAGCATTTATTTTGGAAATTCTTGGGGCGATTTTTTTTTATTTAAGGAAGGTGTGTTGTAAATTGTTGGAGATGCTATCCTCACGGAGAACGGTGGGGAATGCTTCGCTCCCTTTCTTTCGTACCGTCTAGAGTCCAAGAGCCTAGAGGGAGAGACACATATAAGAAGGAAACATTTTAATGGATGGTAGGGCGGCATGAGCGGACGGCGCGCCCAAAACGAACTTCCCCGTACTGGAGACAGAGAGAAATTAGCAAGAGATGAGCGAAACAAGAGGGAGAAAATATGGAGGAGAGAGAAGGGAGAGAGGGACGAGAAATAGCACTGCCGCATCGTCGCGGTGTGCAATTTGGTGTTGCTGATCGATCGAGGAGGGAGGAGTGGCAGTGGAGGACGGACGGAGGAGGTTGGGAAAACATTGGAATTCCCATATTCCTTCCCAGTTTCTTCATCCTCCTCCCTCGATCGCCTCCCTCCAATCTGCTCTTCTTGAGCGCATCATTTAGATCGATCCAATCCCACCAAGGGCGTGCATCATCGAACGACTCCAAAGAAACAAGGACGTTGTGCGCATGCATGTTGATGGTTGGGATCATTAGTCCCTTATTACGTGCCACCATCCCTGCTCTCTTCATGCTTCACTAATCCATCGATCAATCAATTCCGCTTGAGAAAGCGCGAACAAAAGATAGAGATCGAGCAGAGGTCACAGGGATCAGCAGCAGCTCCTTCCCTCCATCCTTCCGTCTTTGATGGGCATTATTCCATTCCAGTTTCAACTCCAACACCAACAGGTGCCGCTTATTAATTTGTAGCCTCAGGATGCAACTGCACGTAAATCCTGCAAATTTGTTTCTCAATAGATGCTCAAAATTAAGTTGTATGGCATTTTATCATCATCTGGCATGGAAGTTTGCATATAGAAGCAGGCAGTGTTGGCACGACAAACGAATGAACCTACATAATATGCTATTAGTAGAATACAAATTTCTTTGCCCAGATTCTGATATCCAAAAGCGTACATGCTATACACACTGTATTCTGTACATGGTGGCATCTTTTGTTGCCTGTTGATTCGGAACACTTAGCATTATCTATATCATAGACACTTGCTGGGGAGCAGAAGATCCTCATCCCTTGCGGCTTTGTGCTTTGCAACTTTTTACAATACTATCTTCTCACCTCTAGATATTTGTGTCTGTGGCTTTTATAGATTGATTCTTACGATTGTTCACTAAATATATCTTATTGCAGTCGAGGATATGGTCGGAAATAGGGCATGGTTTGGAGGGCTTTTCAACAGCTCAGGCAAAAGGCGCCAAGTCAGTGCAGAGAAGTTATTTGAACTTAGCCCTCTTCAGGTAAATATATGCGCTGTCCAGAACATATAATCCTTTTGGTCCTGTTATTACAATCATGAATCCAAAATTTGTATGTAAATAAATACACGTTATTTGAGTGATTTCTGCACTAAAATAACAAGTTGCCAAAGAGTAAGAACAGAGATGACCTTGGCTTTTTTTTTCAATATGCCCTTATTCTGATTGTCAAATTCCTGTATGAAGGTTGTCAGATAACTTTGTTGGATTCCATAAACAATTGCATAATCCTTATCGACTAACTACAAATTACTCATGTCGAAAAGACCTATTTATTTCCTCACTAATGGAAGAAATGGAGAATATTTCACATATCTCAAGAATAAATAGACATAAGTCATTTTTGTAGTGAGTGTTATGGCTCAGACTCATTCTCAAGCTTCATCTGGAGTTTTCGTGATGATGAAAAACAATTTAATAAAACATAATATGCTGATATCACAACAGAAGAGAACCAGAGAATGAATGGAACTAACTGACAATACCTTGGCTTACGTTCATTCTTAAGCTTCATCTGGAGTTTTCGCACTGATGGCAAACAATTTAATAAACCATAATATGCTGATATCACCATAGAAGAGAACTAGAGAATGAATGGAAGTAACTGTCAATATTTCTTGTTTTTCGTTTTATGGGCTAGGAAAGCACCTACAATGTCTCTTAGCTTCCTGCAGCTGAACTAACCTATCTGTTTTAATATTTAGGAACAGAGGTTGCAAAAGTTAAAGGAAAGGCTAAATGTACCTTACAATGAAACTCGGCCAGATCACCAGGTCAGAAACTGTATATTTGCATCACTGAATATTCGACAGCATCATGCATATGGAATGAAATGCAACATGAAAAGTTTAGTTTCAATCCTGAATATGATAGGGTCATGTGTGCCTGACTTTATCTTTCTCATTTGTTGAAATTGGATGTAGGAATCACTTAGGGCTCTTTGGAATGCTTCCTTTCCTGATACAGAGCTTACTAGCTTAGTTTCAGAGCAGTGGAAAGATATGGGGTGGCAGGGCGTGAACCCGACGACTGATTTCAGGTTACTGTTTATTGTTACGCTAGTATTAGAGTGTCTGTTTGTGAAGAAATGTTGCCGGTGTTCCTCTTTAGTCTTTTTGTGGAAACAAAATGCCTATTATTTAGAGGAAACGATCCATCTTCCCTAATGACCTGCTAGCTTGTTCCTCTAAGTACAGTTTATATCCATCCTCTGTTTCCCTGACAGACGTGAGATTTCATAGTGTATCATCTGGTTTTGTTTCAGGGGCTGTGGATATGTTTCTCTTGAGAACCTTCTGTTTTTTGCAAGAACATATCCGGTATGCCCTTTTTATTTGCATTAGTGACCTGCAAAGCAGATCATTTTTTTTCATCTTGGCCCCTCCAGTTCTTTCAAAAAAAAATTGCTTCATCTTGTAAATTAAACTCCTTATGAAATGAGCAAAGTGGCGCTGCATCTCATGGTTGACTCAATAAGCAGGCTTCATTCAAGAGGTTGTTGCTGAAGCAACAGGGAATACGAGTCACATGGGAGTACCCCTTCGCCGTTGCAGGCATAAACATCTCATACATGTTGATTCAGCTGCTGGAGCTCAACTCAGGTATGCATCTCAATTTAACCACAAGTATATAAAATAAAAGATGCTTAGTTCCTCTCTGATCTAGTTAGAGGAGGAGTGGGCACTCTCTCAGGCCCTTCCTTTCTTGTAGAAGGCATCTAGCTTTCCATGTGATACTGTCTTATTGGAATTGACAACTGCACAGACTGTGTGCATTGCATCAGTTTTGGTCAAAGCATTAAAACTACTAATCAAAGTACATCTGCCATGTGCACTGCTTTCGTACGAGTCAAACAACTTGATTACCATACAACCGTATAACATATAGTATGGTATCAGCTTTTGTTTCCTTTCTCAAGATGATCATCAAGGAATCTTTCGATTTGATTACGACTGTTTCATGATGAGCAATTAGAATCCACACATGCATACAGCTGGTGCTAACTGCTAACCGATGCGCAACCGTTTCGCTTCGTCTCGTTGTGTTGTGGTTACAACGGTCCTGTATGCCATTAACATGATTGGCGGCCTGATCATCTCTACTATACAGCCTCACATGAATCGATCATGTGATTTGGACAAAAAAGAATAAGGGCTTGATTTTGTTTGGTTGTTCATGTGCTCCCTCAGAAAGCAATAACTGAATGGTTGTTGGTTCTACAACTGCTAGTCGTTCAGAGCTGTTCAGGGTTTCGCTTCATTCATTCAGATATCATATAAAACAATGCCTGAGATTAAAGTTCGCCCACAGTATTTGATTGATTTATTTCCACTCTTTCCATTTTCAGCGCGACCGAAATCTTTACCAGGGATTAACTTTATCAAAGTGTTGACAGGTATATAAATAGTGCATAAACTCCTTTCCTTTTATTTGCACATTGATGTTGGGTTGATTCAGATAGACATAAATTTACGCTTTATGTTCATCATGTCAGAACATGAGGACGCATTTGATGTGCTGTACTGCATAGCGTTTGAGATGATGGATGCCCAATGGCTAGCAATGCGTGCCTCATATATGCAGTTCAAAGTAAGGCAATCCTTTCCTTTTACACATTATTGGTGGGTTTGAACAAATCATTACCAGTTTAGTGTGTATTGGAGAGGTAATCACTTCCTTGGACTAATGATGTGCGCTTCCGCCCCTCCTCCTGAATCGGATTGGAAATCGCAGGACGTGCTGGAAGCAACGAAGCAGCAGCTAGAGAGGGAGCTCTCCCTGGAAGATCTCCATGTATATGCAGTTCAAAGTAAGGCAATCCTTCCCTTTTACACATTATGGGTTTGAACAAATCATTAACAGTTTAGTGTCTATTGGAGAGGTAATCATTTCCTTGGACTAATGATGCGCGCTTCCTCTCCTCCTCCTGAATCGGAATTGAAATCGCAGGACGTGCTGGAAGCAACGAAGCAGCAGCTAGAGAGGGAGCTCTCCCTGGAAGATCTCCATGGCATCCAGGACCTCCCTGCTTACAACCTCTTGTACAAATAGCACATAGATCCGATCCAGTCAACTTAATGCAGAGGCGACGAAAACACGCATCATTGATGAGCCCGTAAAAAACTCCACCCAGTTCGTCCTCTCCTCCTCTGTAAAAATACGTCATGTTGATGGAAACACGGCCGTGTCGCCAAGGATCCTAGGGATATACAGCTATAAATACATCAAGTTGCACGTCCTTGAGCTGAGAAGCGCTTTCAAGGGGATAAAGAAAAACAAGAGTTTTGTTACATTTGCATGTGACGAGAAGCAGCCACTTGCTCTGCTTTGACTGGTCCAGGCGATCTATTGATCCCCCATGTGTTCGTATATATGTGCAGAGATACAACACATCTAGGCATGTGCTTATTTTTTTTTAGCCCATGGATGTAGCGCGCGCTACAGGAACGGTATATGCAAACGAGGATACGTGGGCGTTCCGTGATCCATCCCCTGCAACAGTGCTGCAGATAGGGGGCGCCATACCACTGTTTCTGTCAGGAAAATTGGCACAAGCGAATGCTACAAAGTAAATTAAAAAGGAAAAAGAAACAGGAAGCAACCAAAACATTGTTCAACCAAAACAGGGGAAGCCTTTCTTTGCTACTACTATAGTAGTAGTATCAGATAACAGATCACCTGCTGGCCAAATGATTAGAGATGGTGCTTCTTCAACAGAGACCTGTGCTGTTCCTCCATGATCAGATAGATGAGCTGAGAACATGCAGATCTTAAGAGTGATGGAGATGGTTGGTGCGCACTGCATTGCCCTCGGCCACGCCTGCTTTTGCACACAGGAAGGAAAGGAAGGGAGGCCAGGTAAGGTCAGGGTCAGAGCACAGCACCATACTTGTACCCATGCTCGCCATGGCGTTCAATCAAGGATTGGAGGTCCCTTCCCTTCCATCAAGATTCAGGACTGGCTGCTGGACCGTCAACACAACACAGCAGCCCATTCTTTTCTACTAAACACACTCACTGTGCAAGTGCCTAGCAACACACTGCAGTGCAGCATTGAGAGTGATGAACCAGCAGAGCATCAGCCAGCAGTGGTACGAGTAGTATTCTCTCATCCAGTTGAGCTGCCAAGCAGAGTGCAGGAGATCTTCTGATTCCTCTTGCTGCTTTTCCCTTTGAAAAGCAAGTGAAACAGCAGCTCCTCCTACTGTAAAGGTCGTACAGTAATCAGATCATCTTGCATGGCGTCTTGTTGGTTTAGCATACACAGAAGCAAGTACAACAGAGGTTGTATGGTGTCCAGTCACTCGGTCGCCATTGATCGACGAACCAACAATTATTAGATTCTCCTGGCAACAAACAAGAAAGGATCCTTTTTACACCTTGAAGTTGATCATAGTAAGTAAGAATCCATGATATAGTAGTAAGTGGCACCAGTAAATGATAACAGGAACAATGAGACTTGCTTGTTACTACTAGCCGCT
>LAPY01002232.1:0-14243 GCA_000970635.1 Eragrostis tef
GGTCCAGGAAACATGAGAACAACTTCGTCCACCAAAAGAAGTCATCTTGCAAGCGTGCAAAACTCACTAATTCTACTACAAAAGCATCCTCTGCAAGTACAAAGCACAAATAAAGCAACTGCCTTTACGGATCCTTCACAACCCGGAACATGCATCAAGCACCCAAATAGCCTCGAATCCCTAAAAAAGATTCGTCCCCCCTGCAGCCATCAGATGCCTGGGTAGAACTTACTAATCCGGTACAATCCTCATCGCCGCGATACAGAACGCCGTATTTACGGAGTCCATCCCCAGAAACTAGCGGGAACCGAACAATTATTCTAAGACAAATACAAAGAGCTGCATCTGGAAGTACGGATACGGGGGAGGCATCGTCCGGTTGACCTGGGATTGGACGAGGACGGGGACGCGTCCCACGGGAACGCCCCGCACGCGGCCGCCGGGAGGTCATCGAGGATGCCGCAGTCGAGGAACCAATCGTCGCCGCCGCCACCGCCGTCCGCCGGAGGGAGAGACATCGCCGTCGCCGCGCAAAGGTGAGACCTTTCTGGCCGTCCTTTTTTAACTCCTGGATCTTTTGGTCCCTGGCGTCGCCGGTGGAGGTTAGGCAGGGGGGTTGCCGTGCGGATGACAGGTGGGCCTCGGCGCTTGCTCGCGTGTTTTGTGTTTGCGAGAACTTTGTGATGGGTGGCGAATTGGCAATTTGTTTTGGGTTTCTGTGTGGCTGGGGAAGGAGATGGGAGCAGGTGAGGTGGTGGGGCGCGTGGGAGTGACGTGGCGTGATTTGGTTGATGAGAAGAGTCATGAGGATAAAGCCATGGACGAATATGCTTCCAGTATTTAGTAAGCTAGTATGATGAGCCTATAGCTTAGCATAATCAGCATTACCGACAAGTCAACAATGAACCAATGACTGCTATCTTCTGAATAGAAAACCTGCGTATACATCATGAAATGATACAATGTGTGTCCTGTCACAGTTATAAGATGTTCAATTCTTTTCTTAACAATGATATCCAATCTTTGTATTTGCATTTGCTGCCTTTGTCTCATCAGTCTCAACTCCTTTTGTAGCTTTTCAGGCGTTATTAACGCACACATTCTTAATTACTTTCAACTACTACACACCTTTTTTCTTTGTGAATATGACACTCGTTACTTGATACACTGCCATCTCAATAACTTTGTATTCCATTTAAATGGAAGTTAAGGTGGGGGTGGGGGATGCTCCTTTCGTTGGATCTTGCTCACATAACCATTGTGTAACAACGATTATAGACGCCCCTTTTTCCCTTCTCGTAACTATTATCCTATCACTTCTCATCTAAAAGACAAGTTTTATCTTAGCTAACGGCAATTTTAAATTGTTAGTACTCCTATCTAGCAGTAATCATACACTTCATAGTACGGGTTTGGCCTTATGATACAGTACGAGGTTTCAAAACAATACATAAAAAACGGGTTTTACTCCTCACACATCAGTGAACGGGATATGTTAGAATTTTTGCCAATAAGTAAAGCAAGATGATTTATTCTAAGTTGATAGCACATCTATGATCGAACTAATCTTTGAGATGTTAGATTAAATATACAAGCATATCAATCGCAATAAAATAAAATAAAATATACAAGCATAGTTTCATCACAAAACAGTCGCTAATCAAATGGCTAACTAGTAAGCTTTGCACGTTGTATCATTGAAGAAAACAATTAAGTGCTATAATCACCATAGTCCTGCTCTTACGAGAACCAAACTGCTTGTTACGAAATTCGTAGTGTTACCAGTCAGCCGCCACTTTAAGCTGCCGCCAAAAGGAGTCACACCCACAATGTCAGAGACCTCGCGGACCTCACTCTTCTTCCTCGTCCGTCCAATCCATCCGTAAAACCCAACCCAAAAACCCACGGGGCTCCGCTCAATGGAGCTGCAGCTTGCCGCCCCCTGCAACCTCCGCCTCCTTGCCTCCGCCCATCGTCCCAACGCCGCCTCCGCATCCACGGCCACGCCCTCAACCTCATCTTCCCTCTCCTCGTCCTCCTTGCCGGCGGATGAATCAGTCCTCAAGCCCCGCCCGCGCCTGCCGCGCCGCAGTCCCGTACCCAGGCCGAAGCCCAGCCCCGCCCGCCTCGCCTCCCTCTGCGCCGCCATGGAGCAGCACGCCGCCGCGGGCCGCCACGCGGAGGCACTCGACGTGTTCCGCCTCATCCGCGCGCAAGCCCCGTTCACCCCGCTCCCCGCGCCCACCTACGACGCGCTGGTCGCCGCTGCCGCGGCGCTGCGGGAGCCCGGCGCGGCCGCGGCGGTGGCCTGGCACATGGAGAGCTCGGGCTTCGAGATGGACGTGTACGCGTGCAACCGCGTGCTCGGGATGTACCTGGCGTGCGGGATGCTCGCGGAGGCGCGGCACGTGTTCGAGGGAATGCCGGAGCGGAGCGCGGTCACGTGGGGGATCATGATGGGCGGGATGGTCGACCGGGGCCGCCCCCGCGCCGCGCTCGCGCTGTTCCGGGAGCTATGGGCCGAGGCGGGCGCCGGCACGGGGCCGAGGACGGTCGTGGTTGCCGTCCGTGCTGCTACAACTGCTGAATCGTTGCAAGCCGGGCGGCAGCTGCACTGCTGCGTCGTCAAGATGGGGTCTTGCAACGATAACGGCGGACAGTACCTGTCATGCGCGCTGCTCGACATGTACAGCAAGTGTGGGCGGGTCGACAACGCGAGGCAGGTGTTCGACGGGATGATGCCTCATCAGAGGAACATTGTGGCGTGGAACTCGATGCTGGCGTCCTACGCGCTTCATGGGTGCAACAAGGTGGCATTGGAGCTGTACCACGACATGTGCAGGAGTGGTGTCAGCATGGATCAGTTCACGTTCTCGACGATGCATGGTGTTTTCTCCAGGCTGGGGCTGCTGGAGCATGCGAAGCAGGCCCATGCGGGCCTGATCCAGAGAGGAGTGCCGCTGGACATTGTAGGGAACACAGCGCTTGTGGACTTGTATTGCAAGTGGGGAAGGATGGATGATGCCAGGAATGTTTTTGAGATGATGCCTAAGAGGAACTTGATCTCCTGGAATGCTCTGATAGCAGGCTATGGCTACCATGGCATGGGAGATAAGGCGATTGAAATGTTTGAGAGGCTGATTGCTGAGGGAATTGCTCCGAACCATGTGACATTTCTTGCGGTACTGAATGCATGCAGGTTTTCTGGCCTTGTCGAGAAAGGGAAGAGGATTTTCCAGCTGATGACTCAAAATCAGAGGGTGAAACCACGGGCTATGCACTATGCATGTGTCATTGAGCTTTTTGGTAGAGAAGGCCTACTAGATGAAGCTTATTCGATGATTAGAAGATCACCTTTCACCCCTACTGCAAATATGTGGGGAGCCTTGCTCACTGCTAGCAGGATCCATAAGAACATGCATCTTGCCAAACTAGCTGCCGAGCAGCTATTGGTGATCGAACCTGAGAAAATGAATAATTATGTTGTGCTCCTCAATCTGTATATTAGCTCTGGTAGACAGGATGATGCCCACAAAGTAGTTGAAACACTGAAGAGGAAGGGTTCATACATTGGTGATGCTTGTAGCTGGGTTACAGTTAAGAAAAAAGACCACAGGTTTTTCTTTAAAGATAGTTTACATCCACAGAGTGCTGAAATCTATGAGAGGCTAGATGCACTAATGAAGGAGATAAATGAATTTGGTTATGTTGCTGAGGATGATGAGTTACTCCCTGATATTAATCCGGACGATCAAAAGATATCAAGAGTTTACCACAGTGAAAGACTGGCAATTGCTTTTGGCCTTATCAGCACATGTCCACATACTTCCTTGAGAATCACTCAAAGCCATCGTTTGTGCCGTGACTGTCATAAGGTAATGAAGTTTGTGAGCCAAGTTACAAAGAGGGAAATTGTTGTAAGGGATGGTAGCAGATTCCACCACTTCAAACTCGGGATGTGCTCATGTGGTGACTACTGGTAATCGGGTATGTCCTACTGCATAGTAATTAGTTTACCTAAATGGATGCTGAACAAACGTAGTTTGTTGGCACTAAAACTGAGCAAAGATTACGAGGTTAATCTGCTTTTACTTTCACTTCCCGAATTATTAAAATGTGAAAAAAATTGTAAGTTTTCACACCATTCAACTACAGATTTCACTTTGGATACCTGATTTGAATTAATGATTTACATACGTTCCATTCAAATATTCTTTGCTTAGGAATGATGAATCATTTCCTCTTATTAAGCAAATGCATATGTTTCTGACAGCAAGTCAATCCAGATGCTGTGAAGCCAACTCGGACCCAGAAATTTTATTAGTGAGGAGAAAACAAGTTGCTCGACCGTTATGGCTTCTTAGGCTTGGTAAGTTTTGAGTTCTTTAGTTTGTTGAGATTCTGAAATAGTAACTTACAAGGTTAATGTTTTCCATTTGCCCCATTCCTTCTCTTTTTCCTATTCATGTTACCATTGGCAAAAGGTTTTGCTTGTCCTGGTAAGCAGTATGCTTTTCTCTGGAAAAGCTGGCTGTTGTGATGTCCGAATTATACAATTATTTTCTTGAACAAAGTAAAATCCACAGGCTTCCATCTGTTTCCACTAACTTTACAAACCTTGTGTAAAAGAAGATGTTTGAAAAGTAGCCTGACTATGTATTGGGTGGCTTTCACATTGGAGATGCCAATCTTTACTTATGTCCTGTAAGGAAGGAATAAAGCTAAGATGTAACAAAGGATCAAAGGAAAGTATAACACTTTGAGCATCTTTCGACAGCAAGTTTCTACTTGCTTCATAACTGTATCATAGTTGGAGAAAATTCCCCTGCTGTCCTCCATTGTAATCAGGCGATCTTCCTCCAATAGCTTCTCTTAGCTGACACAAGTCTGAGAGCACATTACAATGGCTAAGGTTGGAGCTGCAATCCTGGTCTGCATATTGGTTTTAGCCCTGGATGTCACTGCTGGCATACTAGGAATTGAGGCTCAGGCTGCTCAAAACAAGGTAGAACTTCGAGATATTGGTAATCTCTTTCCAGTGTCATGAATCGCTTTTCAATTTTAAATGTTCTTCTAACCATGTGTTCTGAATTCTTTATACTTGATCGTTAGTACATGGTATGAATCACCGAACCCGCACTCAGGAAGCGTGTTGATCTTAATGCAGACTGAAAAGGGTACCTGATATGGTAATTTACGACTGACATTTGTTGGTTTTTTATCTTCCTGCAGACAAAAAAGGTGACAATTCTCTTCATTCAATGCGAGAAACCAGTCCAAAAAGCATACCAGCTAGGCCTCGCGGCTGCTGTGCTCCTGGTAGTTGCCCACGCAATAGCCAACTTTCTGGGTGGCTGTGCCTGCATCTGCTCTCAGATGGAGTTCATTCGGGCATCCTTCAACAGGAAACTGGCAGCTACTACCATAGTGCTCTCATGGTAATTCCTCTAGTCTTGAACATTCTTTTGCGAATCATGATTTTGTAGCTATACTCTAGATAGATTATGTAATGCCACTCTTTTCTATTAAGTAGAATAGTGGTAACTGGCGAGACCAGCAAACACTGCAAAAAAATAAAAAAAAAATCCCCACATACCATCAAGAAACTGAACCACCTTGTGATCACACAGCAATGAACAAATGATAATCGTTAACCTTGTGCGCTTGAGCATATTTTACTTTGGTGATAGCTACTAAATGCAATTGTTTCATGATCCAATAGGATTGCCCTGATCGTCGGATTCTGTCTGCTGCTTGCCGGTGCCATGCCCAACTCCAAGTCGAACACATCGTGCGGGTTAAAGCATGGCCACACCTTGGCTCTTGGAGGAATCATGTGCTTCGTCCACGCAGGCATCACCGTCGCCTACTATGTCACCGCCACCGCGGCAGCACACGAGGCTACTTAGCCCAGCGGCCACAAGGATCATATGGATGTGCCCAACGCATTGCTTTTAGTTGATAGACCAGCCAACGCATTGCTTTTAGTTGAGAGATCATCACTATTCTTTCCTTATTTTATTTGTTTCATGCTATGTTTCTGTTTGTGATCTGGCTTTTGCAGAAACATCCAATTCTGTCTTGTACCAAACTTATACACAGATGAAAAGATGTGTTTGTGGTTTGCTTTGCTGGTGTCAATGCTTGTTGCAGGTGCTTACAGAAAAACGCTGAGAGTATCCAGTCGAGAAAGTAATTCATCTTGTATTAGCAAGCAATTTTTTTTGTTTCACAGATATTTAAAATACATGCCTCACAGCCTCAGCTCAATTTTTCTCTGCATCGCTGTATTAGCATTTTTATGCAGTCCTAGAGAAGTCCCTTGATTTTCCAGGCTCGCTAGTATCGCTGCTTGATGCTTCCTAGGCCCACCAGCCCAAATTTTCATCGTAAAATAAACTACTATTCTTACACAGAAGGTTTAAAATCGAAGCAGCCTTGCGCAAAACATGAAATGAACAATTGCTGCTGCTCTATTAAATTACAGCGAAAGTGTCGCCTGAGCTTTCTCTTTGTTTATAATTGAAAGAGAAGTTTTTGGTAGAAAGTATACAATTGACACCAAGGGGATGTTCGTTTCCAGAGGTCTAAACTTTAGAGGGGTCACATCAAAAAGAATTTTGTCATTTAAGAGTATTAAATAAAGTCTAATTATAAAACTAACTGCAAAACCCCTGGTCTAATTCACGAGAGGAATCTAATGAGGGTAATTAAGTCGTGATTAGAAGATGGTTACTGTAGCATCACTGTAACAAAACATGGATTAATTAGGCTCATTAGATTCATCTCGTAAATTTACGCTCATCTACAAAAAGGTTTTGTAATTAAACTTATTTAGTACTCTTACATGACAAGATTCTCTTTTATTTTAGAGGGTCTAAAATTTAGAGGGGGAAACGAACACCCCCAAAGTTGATTGACAGTGAGGTTGGGAGCCCTTCCAAATCACATTGTCCATTTGAATCAAATAAATCCTAGTTGCCAGAGAATCCACAGCGCAATGGAAATGGAAACAGTTAGCTTCTATTTATCAGATAGTTACAGTCAGTTCTGTACAGCACACTTACAGTTGGCAGAACACGCCGGTCACCCCTACTGCTCAAAACTGCATCTCTATCCAATAGGTTCACTCTCCAATCATAGTTATTTTCGTATCAACAAAACAAAAGAATTGCACAAACGAAGGAAAAAAACAAAGATCAAGTACAGTGGAAAATCTGGTTAGTTTACGTCACACATCTGGCAGATCAGAAATACTGCCTACCGACTCCTCTCTTTGAAGGCCAGACAATGACGATTGAACCTCTGATGCCTCCAAGTCGACAGATTCATCGTCCTCCCTTGCATGTGGATGCCTCTTCCCGTGATGTTTTCTGCTGCGGCTATGCTTCAGCACACGGGCCAGCGCCTGGACAACGTCTCTCATCGCTGGACGCTTCCTGGACACACGGCTTACACATCTGTAAGCAACTGCAGCCATGTCATTGAGCTCTTCCACATCGAATGCTCCTTCTAACCGAGAATCTGCAACTTCCTCCCACCCTGTTCTTCCATCAACATTGATTGCAGCCTATCATGGATTGCATTGTAGTCAGCATTTGCAGAAGTTAATGTCATCAAACCAAAACTGACAAAAAAAGTAAGGGTAAATGCTTACAAGCTCAACATATTCCATTAGACCCTGTTGTGGGTTTCTTCCAGCAATCAGTTCAAATAGCAACACACCATAACTGTACACATCACTCTTCTTTGTGAAAGACCGTGAGGAGACATATTCCGGATCAAGGTATCCATAAGTTCCTCGTATGTTAGCTCCATTTCGAGTAATTGTTTCTTCTCTTGACAATCCAAAGTCAGCAACCTGACCAACGAAGGTCCATTATGTCTGATAGCAGAACTTGAAGATAAATGCAACGGAAGCAAGAGTGCACAAGAAATCTGATGTGTGTGAACCAGAGGTCAAAGAGAACTACTTGAGGTCTAGGTCCACGAAGCAGTTAAACTTTGTGAAGAAATGTTGAATGATTGAATATCAGAATGTTTAACATACCCTGGCATGCATCGACTGATCCAGCAAAATATTGGGTGATTTGATATCACGATGAACTACTGGAGGAACAGCCTGCAGTAAGTTAAACCAAATCAAGGGATATCCTTGCATCATCTGACATGCTTCCAATTATGCATTACAAAAGCCTACCCCGTCGTGCAAGTACTCCAAACCCCTGGCAACATCTAGCGCTATATTTACTCTCAAATCCCACTTCAGTGGTGTACTGTTTTCACCTGAATCACAAAAAGAAAATTCAAATATAAATTGTTATTTCTACACGAAGAGTGTGACATGCTGTCTCTAGATTTTTTTTTATTGAGGACGTATTTTTTGATAATAATGGCCCATGCATTTATTTGTTAAGAATAGGTGTGCAGACCAAAAACCAATGACCAAAGCAGTGTCGATCAACTTGTATATGAGACTGTATGTGTGTTATCCGAGAAAAGAGGATGGGATGGCAGTGTTATGTTTATTGGTAACCAAAGACTTTCAATATACAGGACAGAACTTCAGATTTTTGGCAAGTTAAAACATTACACATCAAAGTCTTGGTTCTGCTTTAAAATTTTTGCTATTTCTGACAAAAAAAATATAGGTCCATTTTCCCTTTTGAACAATGGTCCAAGCTTCAGTCCTATCACAAAGGTTAGCAGCAAACAACCATAGATGTATCACAGTAGTTACTATCATGAGAACGAAACATGGTATCACATAAAGAGAAGACATGCCATATAAGTGTGATGCAAGGCTCCCATTAGGCATGTATGCATACAATAACATATGTTGCCCTTTCTCAGCACAATAGCCAACCAAATTCACGAGATTCCTGTGGTGCAATCTCCCAAGAAGTAAGACCTGAAGTTAAGAATCAATTAAACAATAAGCATGATATAGTTTCTAGAGAGATGTGGATCCAAAACAAAGAGTATACAACAAGTGCAAAAATACTAGCTTACCTCATTTTGAAACTCCTTTTCACCTTGCTTTGAATTGTTAGCAAGCACTTTAACAGCCAGTATCTCACCAGAAGACATGTCTGACCGAGCATTGTTGTAAAATTGCTTGTAGCTTTTTGTAATTCCCTGCAGATAAGACAAAAATGGAGGTCAGAAAGATTAGAGGCCATTAACCGACCAGATAAGTGCCACAGGAATTCTCCGAATGGTACGTAGTTACGTAAATATCACAGTGACATATCAATGCGTGCAACATCAACTCAAAATTGCAGCAATAATATTGAAATGATAGAATACTATATTCTCATTTAAAAAATGGGGATATGATTGCATATTTTGCTCCTAGGTTGGGGATAGTAATTATCAGGATCAGATACATGGAAGTGTATCTACCAAACTTTTCTGTTGTACTGAAATAATGTTTTTTATTACTTCTGATTATGTTTTTTTATTTCTTTTATCTTTTCTTGCTGATTTTTGCTGGTTCTTTGGGTTGAATCCCTAGCCTGCACCGCTCGCTTGGGATTAAAAGGCTTTGCTGTTGCTGTGGTTGTAGATGTACAGAAGTGTCACGACAGGGAACCGACTCACTAAAAATGCCAATTATTCATTTTTACGCATTATCAATTATTTCTTGAATGTTTGGAAATAAAACGTGTATCAATGCATAGATATTTAAGATTCCAATTCCTCAAAAAAAATTATTTACGATATCAGAATCATTCTATTCAAAACAAAGAATTATACCTAAATACTCACAAACTAATGAATGAAGTTATATGCTCATAACAAAATTATATCTCAACTTTTGAATTTATTGCATTGGGTATAACACTGATACTCTTCACAATGTTGCAAGTTGTTCCTAACACCTGCAGTTTGATTCCCACAAACATCCTCATGTGGTTGGCTTCTTTGGTCAACCCAGAAGCACATGGCCAGTTGGTCACCATGTATAAAGTTCAACCAAATTGGATTTGGCCTTGTAAGATCCAAATGAATGTTCTAGTTGAAATATCACACCATTGCATTCCTATTTGATTATGTGACATGTTTCCATCCATCGCTCCTGTTTCTCTCTATCTATCTAACTAGAGATATTGCAAATTCTCACCCTCAGCTTTCTCCATATTAAACATTCTGATGAAAACTACTACTCTGACATGTCAAAGCAATAAAGATATAAGAAGAGACCCTTAAGCTTGGTAGATTCAGATCTGTACAGGAAAACAGTAATGTCCAAGTAACAGCAGTTATCAAATGTTTCAAGACTAACTAAGCGGATTTATAATGAATAATGGAGCAACTGATATATCATGCTATCAAAAGTAGATCAGTTACTAAGCAAGATAGTTAAATAACTACAAATCTTACAAAAAAATGAAATTACGTAGACTTCAGGAAACATACTTGTATGCATATTTGGGTATCCCAGATGCTGAGATCATACTCTTTCTACCGGGACCTTCAAACCACAGAGACGCCGCACGGTCTTCAAGCTCCCTTGGAGACTCCTGCCCTGTAGTTGAGTTCGAGAGCATGGTGCAAGCATTGACACCATTGGTACGGATGGGGACCGTGGACGCCCTCCGTGAACTACTGCTCCTTATCTGTGCCTGGGAACGCCGATACCTCAAGCACAGCAGTATTCCAACAGCCAGCAGCACACCTATCACCACCCCAACCGTGGTTCCGATGATCAGACCTTCAGAAACCCCCTTCATTCTCCCCATTCAGTCACACATCCTAGCAGTAGGGATATTGCCTCCACCACATGGACGCTCTAATGAGGAAAAAGACTAACAACTATATGCCCTGCAAAGAAGTACAATGAAGAGTAGTAAGTTAGAATCTTTGGGTTGTCCATGTGGCTCCACATGTAGTGGTTGTCTGAGTCAACATCATGAATGGAAACAGAACATGAAAAGGGATGCAGAAGGTGATGATGCATTGCAAGCTGAAACAAGTTTTTGGTCAAAGCTCTCCATATCAACTCATAGCATATTTGACAATGATAATCACGGCACTGGCACTTATCAAATACAAATCATTGTTGGAGAGGAACGAGAGTTGGATATTGTTGGTGAACAAACTTGAAATCTGAGATACTGTTTTCATTGTCTTCCTTTACGATAGTGAAACGAAAAAATTAGATGAACTACCTGGACAGTAACAGCACTGAAAGGTCAATAGGCTTCGAAACCCCTTTCATTCTCCCCATTCAGTCACAGATCATAGCAGTAGGGATGTTGCCTCCACCTCATGGACGCTCTAATGAGGAAGAAGACTAACAGCTATATGTCCTGCTAAGTACAATGAAGATTAGTAAGTTAGAAGCTTTGGGTTGTCCATGTGGCTCCACATGTAGTGGTTATCTGAGTCAACATCATGAACGGAAACGGAACATGACAAGGGATGCAGAAGGTGATGATGCATTGCAAGCTGAAACAAGTTTTGGTCAAAGCTCGCCATATCAACTCATAGCATATTTGACAATGATAATCACGGCACTGGCACTTATCAGATACAAATCACTGTTGGAGAGGAACGAGAGTTGGATATTGTTGGTGAACAAACTTGAAATCTGAGATATTGTTTTCATTGTCGTCCTTAACAAAAGTGAAACGAAAAAATTAGATGAACTGCCTGGACAGTAACAGCACTGAAAGGTCAATAGGCTTTAAGAGCATATCAAGTTTCTCGTCTTTCTTTTTAAATAATGCAGTAAAACAACGTCAACAAAATCCCCATCTTTCTTGAATGCGAGAAATACACAAATCCAAATTCCTTTCTTTTTCTTCAGTGTCTTTTGACTAATTACATAGAAAATGGAAACTTTGGTGACCAGCTCCAGAGAAAAAGGCTCCAAGAATCCAGTTCATTAGTTCTCAGATCATCAGAACGGGTAAACTACATATTACTGATACAAAATGCAGTGTATCCATTCACTGAAAACTACACAAAATCCCGAAAAAAACTACCCACCCGCGAAAATTTCTTCCCACAACCGCCCCAGCGCAGGGATCAACAGGGTCCCCAATCCCCGCTACACACTTGCCGCTACATCCAGCCTAAATGCCAATTACCAAAGGGTAAGGAAAGGAGGATTTGAGGATTGGGGAGGAGAGTTCAGTTCTCACCTTCCATTGTCACCATCGAAGCTGGAGGAGGAGAGCCAGCCCAAGGCGGCAGGCTTGTGCCCCGTTCTGGCCGCAGGAGAGAGGAGACCAAGCCGTTGCGCTGCCTGGGATCTGAAGTTTTGTAGCGGCGGGGGTGGGAAGAAAAGCCAGGCGGCACTGTTTTTTCTAAGAAAGTGTATTTACTTCGCGAACAGCCAACTTTGTCCATTTTGCCACTGGATAAAATCTTGACTCGGCATGTCTTTTTATTTTCTCTTTAAACAATTTGAGCTTCAAGTGCAAATTTGATATGATGATAAATGGTATAGATTGTGTAATTTTTTTCTCGGCCATTTGCAATGCCATCAGACTAAGGTCATTTTGAATCTAGAATTCTAAAACGATATATTAATTCATATGTAAAAAATAGTTAAATTTTTTCACATATATGTTTTTTGTATTTCATATCTCTGTTGTTAAGATATTTGTATGCTACTAAACTATAAAAGATATCTAGAAAATACAAAAGGTGTTACAAGAAGATTATCATTCTAGCATAAGCCAGAGGGTTTGAAAAAACACAAACAAACATGACCTAGCTCAGTAGTCAGCCAATTTTGAAGCTCTAAAATTTTTAAGTTTGAATACTGGTATAGGAAACTCTCCTTTATTTTGGAAGAAAACCCTTGGTATGCAAGGAAAAGTCGAGACACTGCAGCTAATCATTGATGGAACTTTGATCGTGGAAGCCTTTTGCAATATTAAAAATATTTTGAAAGAGTTGAGCTGAAAGCATTCGCAAAAACTCTGAAACTTCGGATTATAGTGATCGGTGAACTGATTTGGATGTCCACAATCGCAACTTTGTTGGAAATATTGATTTGGATCCTCTAAAGCTCAGCATGACAGTTTATAACAGATAAATTTTAATTTGTAATTTTTCTATTCATCTTTGCATTGGAAAGGTTATGCAAAAAATAATGAGTCCATAAGCTTACTTTGAAACAATCTCAAACCGTGGTTACAAAATGACGAGAATTCATAAGCTTACTTTGAAACAATCTCAAACCGTGGTTACAAAATGACGAGAATTCATAAGCTTACTTTGAAACAATCTCAAACCGTGGTTACAAAATGACGAGAATTCATAAGCTTACTTTGAAACAATCTCAAACCGTGGTTACAAAATGACGAGAATTCATAAGCTTACTTTGAAACAATCTCAAACCGTGGTTACAAAATGACGAGAATTCATAAGCTTACTTTGAAACAATCTCAAACCGTGGTTACAAAATGACGAGAATTCATAAGCTTACTTTGAAACAATCTCAAACCGTGGTTACAAAATGACGAGAAATCAAACACGTTACCAAATTTGATGACAGAAACAAGTGACCTTTGAATCCCGTGAGCGCCAAACCGAAGCGGGGTCGGCGCAGCTGCTCGCCCAACCCGCCGTTGGTACCACGCTACTACTACTAAACGCGTATGGCCCGATGCAAGTGTTTTTTTACAAAATAATCTAAAGCTAAATGAAATGTACAAAAGCAGCAACACTCACCCGAATAAAGCCGTGCCTCGAGACGTGCTCTCAGCTCATGTTCCGATCAGCGCCGGTGGGCCCATGGCGCCAACAAATGAGTAAAGCCGCAAATGGCCAAATTGCCCTTCTTCTTCCTCGGTCATTCGTCGTGGAATGGAAAAGCTTAGGAGCGCCAACATACACACGTTACACTCTGACGAATGGGCCCGGGTAGCTGTCGGAAAAGGGGCAACGCGTGATCACGAGCACGATCTCCGGAAGCTACTTGCTGCCGGTTCTGTGGAAAAGGGATAAGCGTCACGAAATGAACTATTCCCTTCGTTTTAAAAAAAATAAAGTAACGTCACAATCCATCCATTCCGCAATGGTTCTTGCAGTAACGTAATACTAACATACAAAGGGAGATCTCAAAAAATTACGGAATTTCCCTTTAACAGAAAAACATTTGTGGGCATACTTTCTTACAGAATATTCACAGAAATATGATGATCTTAATTAATGTCATTGCAGTTTACCGGTTACTAGCCAGTACTCGAGCAAACTTGCACTCTCAAGTCGCCGGTGGCTGG
>LAPY01002232.1:26134-43739 GCA_000970635.1 Eragrostis tef
GCCGCAAGGCACGAACGACAGGAGCCTCATCAGCTTCCTGCGCACGATCCCCGCCTCTATCTTTCCCCCCGCCCTCCCCCGCTCTCTATCTCTCTTCTTCGCCGCCCTTATATTTCTCTCTCTAATATCGGCCAGTTTCTCTCTCCCCTTCTAACCCTTTCTCTCTCTAGGTCGGCGAACACCCCGCGCCTAGCTACTGACCGGAGCTAGCTACGAGTGGTCAGAGCTTAAAGAAGACCAACTAGCTGATCTGCTGATGATCAAGGAGCCAAGGAGCCTTGTGTGAGAGTGGATCACGTGCCCGGGCCTTGATTTATAGGATTCGTGCGGTTAAGAAATGTCCGGAAAGCCCTCGGATGGGGCGGGTCGCCGTGGGCAGTCTCGGGAGAACGAAATCTGTTGATGCCGACGACGAAGACGATGGGTGCCATGCAGCGCAGGGAAGCTCTCTCCAAATTTTGGATATGCAAGCATCAAGCATTTACTTGCGTGAATCTCTAGGTGTTTCGATCACCAGTCCTGTGGTTGAACAGCGCCATGCGTGGACCGTGGGCCCCACCATATGTGCATCGGGTGGGCCCCTGCATTATGTGTCAGCCAAAATGCTAAAAGAGACGTATACCGTCTATATACGTCTCATGTGCGTGTATGTGGGTCGCTGCAAGCCTGAAAATCCTCATTATGTGATTATTATGACTAATGTGCTATCAAATCTCAAATGAAATCTTAAATTGATGATGTCGTTACATGTGTATGGATATAGTTTGAGCTCTAATAATACAAGATCGAGTTTCGCTTGATCGACATCTGTTTTGCAAAATTTATCATTTAATTTCCAAACTTAATACTGCATGCGGTATTCTTTTAGTTCAGAAAAGAACTAAAGATGCTGTCCTAGTAACATCATCAATTGAGCATGTAAGGTTGGGTACCATGTCTTTGTTATTATTGTTCTTTCAGAAGGTTAGAGCATGAGATATCGATTGTCATACTATTGATCATGGGCGAGAAGAGTTTATGACCAGGGGAACCACATTTGGACACATGGTGCAGAACAGATATCAGGACACAAGTTTTGTATGGCCAACAGAAATGGAGGTCGATGCAGTGTAGCTCAACCTCACAACTGTCTCGAGTCAACCTCTCAAGATTTAGCTTTTGACACCTAGGCTCCCACTAGAACGAACGAAGCTCAAACAAACCTATTAGAGAGTTTATCAGAGTGCAGTGAACCATTTTGGATTCTTTTTGTCTTTAGCCAAAAACACTTGATCTACACTGTATGCGATGTATTTATCATGTGAAGATATTATGTGCAGAAAATTTAGGACATAATTAAATCCCAATATATGGACAACAACTAACTTTGTTAAATTCAAATTTCAGAATTAAATTTTGAGAACCAAATCAACGTCAAAATAACTTAGGTTATACTAGCTAGAATCGTTGTTTATCCTTGTTAACTACACCTGAATTATGCAGTTCGTGCGTCACTGTTCCCCCTAGTTTGGGTTTGGTTCCAGTCACTGTTGGCCCATTCAGCAACATTTATGTGTGGATAACGGACGGATAAACAGATTTCAAGCAAGGCAACACGTAACGCGACAACCCGGCTTCCCTGCTACGCCGGGCATCTCTCGCCATCTCACGATCGCACTGCCCATATCTGCACTGCACAACGGCACAAGCCCTGAAAGGCTCCCCTGAGGCGCCTGTTGCCCCGGCAATGAAGGCACTCAATTCAGACCCGTCTCGCATTTGCCGGGAACACGGTGCAGATATGTCGTTGGGGACGAGGGATCGCCGTGTGGCGCCCATGGTGTTGCCCAGGTGACACGGCTCCGATTTGTCAAGTGTAACCGCTGCCACGGAACCTCGGAAGAGTCTACAGGAGGAGCAGAGACCACACCACGGGTCTTCCAAGTAAAATCCGGTCAAATTAACTTCTTCCATGGAATCACTGGAAGCCGAAGCCACACCACGTTAGAAGCCTGTGGAGGCGACACCAGGCGCCGGTGCCGACAATGGTAGTAGGAATGCCTCTAGAAGCACCAGACTGAGCAGGCAAGAACACAGACCACTCACAGGACAGATCATGGTACATGAACAGCAAGACTGATGTAATGTGAAATTGGTCCACGACAAGAACATTCTAAAAAAACCGGTGACATGCACGAGGGTCTGTTCGTTTTTTAAGCCAAGATTTTAGCCATTTAGAATATTGTCATTTAAAAGTACTAATTAAAAGTACTAATTAAAGTATAATTACAAAACTAATTGCAGAACCCTGTGCTAATTTGCGAGACGAATCTAATAAAGGTAATTATGTCATAATTAAGCCATAATTAGACGATGGTTACTGTAGCATCACTGTAGCGAAACATAGCTTAATTAGGCTCGTTAGATTCGTCTCGAAAATTAGCCCCTATTTGTAAAAAAATTTTGTAATTAGACTTTATTTAATACTTCTAAATGGTAATATCTTCTGGTTAAAATTTTAGCCAGGAGAAATGAACACCCCGACTGTAGATGGAATGTAAAAGGATTCCACGACAAGAACATTCTAAAATAACAGTGTCATGCATCAGCTATTGACAAGAACATTCTAAAATAACAGTGTCATGCATCAGCTACTGACCGTAGGTACACCTGTAGAGACGCTGGCATGGACAGGGAAGCACGGCGCCAGCGTTCACAGGTGTACCAATAGCGCACACAGGGTACCATCCATATCAGGCAACACAAATGCAAACAGTTCTGGTAAACAATCTGGGCCAGTCAAACGCATGACAAGAACAGCAGGTTACACATGTTCATACATCCAGAATTGATCATACTGTCCGGATGAACTTCGGCGTCACCATCAACAAGCAGGTTGATCAAGGATAACTCTGATGTACCTTACCATCTCACAGTACCTGTCGCGTTCTTATTCTGGGCTAGAGTCATTATCCGGTACAGAGGAGGCACATGCCACCCGCTGATAAGCTATCTGGTACAGGGGAGGCACATGTCAACCGCTGATAAGCTATCCAATAGAGGGAAGGCACATGCCACCCGCTGATAAGTGCTACGACAATTCAAATAGAAGGACATTCTTGCATAACAACACCCCACGACAAGCAGGACATAGACATTATTGACAAAGGCTCGATAATGTTCATGTCCTATTACACTTTGATAGCAATACTTGTTTTGGTCCATATTTGGTTTGACAACTGCTGCTTCAGGTGGAAACCGTGGACGCGAGTAAACGACCACTCCAACACGATAAGAATATCTCAATGGTAGGTGCTGTTCACACCCGGGGTAGCACAATATTGCTATAAATAAAATGTAGAATTAATGGCCTTTCCAATCTGTGGTGAGTGCCGTGGTAGGAGAGAGGCCCCTTTCTCTTCATCTACTGTGAACCCCAGGAACCTGATGGAGGGCCCCATGACTGTTGTGGTTGCGAATTCATCTCTTGTTGCTGCGGCGGTGGTCTCGGTCTCGCATATTCAGCGAATATAACCCATCCGTCAAGGAACTGCACACAGATGTAGCCAATTTAGGAGTGAGAAAAAACATATATTATGATGCCAGCAAAACAACCAAACAAATCCAAACTATTTTCTTGGTTGATTCAAAAGAACTTGGTACATCGAAGATTCTCAAAATCAAGTAAAAGCTAAATATAAGGCACAATTGGCCTATCCTTTGGATAACAGGGTACCATCAGTTAATACAATAGTCTGCAATCCTTTTAAAATCACATGGTTCAAAAATTTGCGTCGAAGGGTGCAAGGGCCAGTCCAGCCCAGCCTGCCTGGCCTCATGGCCTCTACAACAGTCAAGGGTCCCTTCATAATATCCTGACCACATGGGCGAGGCCCAACCAGTGGGCCCTGTGGGCCAGAACATTTGGAAAAAAGCTTGTGGGAAAGTCTGCATAATTATGCAATGGAGCAGTTTACTTTCCAATCTTCTACTAAGATTCATTTGCAATTCTGAATCTAGATAATGCTCCTATAAATATTTCAATTCACGCTATGTTCAATAAATCTTTTTGCAACAAAGTTTCAAGATACACTAGTTATTAACTGCATTGCATACACCTAAAATAACAACATTGCAATCACATAGCCAAGTAAATTGGAAAACAACTGAAAAATGGAAAAACACACACAAGGATGCAATTCTTTCCCGAGAAATCCTCAACTGAAAGACCCAGAATAGTGAATCAGTGAGTGGTATATGTGAAATACGCAAGAGATTTATTAAGGACACAAAAGCACCATGAAACCAACAAAAACAAGAATTCATAATAGTTGACAGATTGAAACCTTCATCTAACCAATAGAAAACTTTTGGATGGTGGCTCAGAGAACCTTTCGCCGAATCAAATCTCATCATAATACTACCATCCCAATTCTCAGAAGATGAGAGACTCATCACAACTGAGAAACTAGGAGGCAGCCGTAAGACCGGCCTTTCGATCTCCTCACTGCCATACACCCATACACCCAACTGCCGCTAGTAAGGGTATACATTTTGATTGGGAATATTTCTCAAATCTTACTGCCATGTTTAACGAACACCTTAACGGATGCAGCAGGAAGCAATGGACAAGCTGCTATAAAATAACCAAACATAATAAAGTAACAACCCAAAGCCTACTTCAATGAACGTATTGGCCTAGAGTGGCAGTGTCTCACCGTGCAGCGGCAAGGGGCACATGACCATAAGCGATGGCAAAGAGGCAATCAAAGGGAGAGGGAGGCTAAGGACAGATCAACCCAAAGAGAGGTTATGGATTCAATCCACACAACCATATAGTCACCTATGTCCATGACTTGGCCGACCCAACCCATTGCCCTTCTGAACCAAAAAACTTAGGAAAGGTGTGGCGGGCCAATCATCACAAAAGAGATCAAGAATTTCATTGAGAACAGCATATTGGTGACCTGATACTATGCCATACGTAGGGAGGGGCGGAGGAAGCTAAACAATTTGCATATATATAATGAAAGAAAATGAAAACAGACTAGACAGCTCTGCACTATGTCTAGATATTGACAGAAGCAACTGCTATAAAATAGTGACAATCTTCAAAGAAATTGGACGCAATCTTAAAAAACCATACCTTTCCATCCATACCCTCGATTCCTTTGGTTGCATCTTCAACCGAGGAATATCTTACAAAGCCAAACCCCTTGGAAAAACCAGTGACACGATCTGTCACCACCCGTGCTGCAATTGTAACAGGAATAAGAAGCTTGAAATTAAGCATGAAAATAATGGCAAGGAGAAAACCATACCATGCAAAACTTCCCCGAACTTTGCTGCAAAATCTCTAAGTCCCTCCGTCGAAGTACGCTTGCTCAGTCCTGTATCAGTAGGTGATGTTAAGATCATACTTGAATATGTACATTAAAAGAACAGAAGGGGGGCAAATACGCTGCAATAGACAAAAATGAGCCCAACAGAAACATCATAATAAACAAAATTGAGAAAAACAGCAAGCTTTCTTTTAGTAAGTTAGAATAGATGGCAATCTGATTGCGGTTCTCTCACAACTTCTGGTGAACAAAGGAGACACATACAGTATTCAAAAGGTTCTTGCGGTTAAAATTGACTTTCTAAAGTTTACAACAGCTCCCCGTCTCCGTATGTCCATTCAGGAGAACAAAGGAGACACATACAGTATTCAAAAGGTTCTTGCGGTTAAAATCGACTTTCTAAAGTTTACAACAGCTCCCCGTCTCCGTATGTCCATTCAGGATTAACCGAGAAGAGAACCAAAATACCATGATGGTTTAACAAATCCGTCCCAGGAGCAGACATTTGAAACATTTGGCTCACTGGGAAATTGTTCAGGGTTTCAATTGTTAATTAACTACTTCATGTAGGCAAGGTCACTGGTCAAGTGTCTAACGATTAGTTGGTCATCACCTTCACCATCAATTATAGGAGATGAAACCAAAATTAAACCATTCACCTGATCGAGGAAACCAACAAAGACCACCCTCAGCAAGCTATGCAAAGCACTGCGTTTTCATTCATCAGGATACATCATAAAAATTTCCCCAACTACTGAGACGCAAGCTCACTATATTCCATCGCTTAAAGGTCAACCAAGATCAAACCCAGAGCTACGAAACCTAATCGACAGTCAAAATCAAGACCGCCTACCGGTGTCAAAGATCAGATCTTTGAGCTGAACCTCCAGATGAAAGCAACTCTACAGGGATTACCGAGAAATGGGAGGGGAGGAACCGCACCAGAGATGAAGAGGTTGGGGGAGGGGTCAGCCTTCGGTGGCGGGGTGGGCGCCTTCGGCACAAAGGCTGATACGGAGAACATGCGCCGGAACCCGGACCTCGCCGTAGCCGCCGCCATCGCCGCCGCCGCCGGAATTCTGGTCACGAGAGGGTGGGGGAATTAGGGATCCACCTCCTTTGCTAAACCTGGGGTTTAAGACCTTTCTAGGGCTCGGCGATGGAGAATGACCATACTGCCCCTCCGTGGCGGCCGTAAGGTTTATGTAGGAAGCCACCAGAATGCCCTTCTTCCTTTCTCTTCCCTTTCTAAGGTCGGCAGCATCGGGGCCGTCCAATTCGTGACTGGATGGATGAGATCTTCAGCAGAGGCATTTTCTAGCGATCTTCGGCCGTGGAGTTCCGAATGCATGGCGACTACTCAGATTGCAAGAATGTTAACAGTATGCAGTTTTTTTTTTGAGCAATAACAGCATGCAGCTACATTTCTGCAAATTTGTACAGTTTTTTTTTTAGAAAAAATCAATCTGACCCATTTTGAATCAGTGCTTGCATCTAAAATAGTACTACCACCGATTGGTTGACCTCTTTAGCTCATCACTGAAGTTAAGTAGGTTCACGTGTTACAATTAAACTGTACAGGTACTCCTATATTGCGATCAAGCACGTAGAAACACAAGTACACAACAGATTCAGATCAGAACCTTAAAATATCACTTTCTTCAAAGAACAAGTATGCAAAAAATTGAGCACAGCAACATGAGTATTGTTCCATGGTTAACAGCCGCTTCAGTTCAAACAAGCCCATCACAAATTCAGCAACACAACTAGACAAGTACTAGTAGACATCACAAAAATATCGTGAGGACAATTCACTAGTGTGTCGGGAGAATCATTTCAGATAATTAGTGCTTCCAGTCTTTGTCACACTGAAATGTCATAGTCTGCTCAAAATATCAACTCCGATCAACATAATCCTAATGCAGCTTCACAAGTTGGTTGCACCGCAGTGTGTGGTATTTTGAGCTCACTATGGATTTTTCCTACTTGGCTCGTGGTTCCAAAGTGATCCCATTGAGCGTGCTCTTTTGTTTTGGTACGAGGATAAATGCCTGCATAAACTGAAAGAACAAGGAATTAGTTCAGTTTAAAGATCAATATGCTGGAAATGATGGATTTTGCTAAACCTGGGGTTTAAGACCTTTCTAGGGCTCGGCGATGGAGAATGACCATACTGCCCCTCCGTGGCGGCCGTAAGGTTTATGTAGGAAGCCACCAGAATGCCCTTCTTCCTTTCTCTTCCCTTTCTAAGGTCGGCAGCATCGGGGCCGTCCAATTCGTGACTGGATGGATGAGATCTTCAGCAGAGGCATTTTCTAGCGATCTTCGGCCGTGGAGTTCCGAATGCATGGCGACTACTCAGATTGCAAGAATGTTAACAGTATGCAGTTTTTTTTTTGAGCAATAACAGCATGCAGCTACATTTCTGCAAATTTGTACAGTTTTTTTTTTAGAAAAAATCAATCTGACCCATTTTGAATCAGTGCTTGCATCTAAAATAGTACTACCACCGATTGGTTGACCTCTTTAGCTCATCACTGAAGTTAAGTAGGTTCACGTGTTACAATTAAACTGTACAGGTACTCCTATATTGCGATCAAGCACGTAGAAACACAAGTACACAACAGATTCAGATCAGAACCTTAAAATATCACTTTCTTCAAAGAACAAGTATGCAAAAAATTGAGCACAGCAACATGAGTATTGTTCCATGGTTAACAGCCGCTTCAGTTCAAACAAGCCCATCACAAATTCAGCAACACAACTAGACAAGTACTAGTAGACATCACAAAAATATCGTGAGGACAATTCACTAGTGTGTCGGGAGAATCATTTCAGATAATTAGTGCTTCCAGTCTTTGTCACACTGAAATGTCATAGTCTGCTCAAAATATCAACTCCGATCAACATAATCCTAATGCAGCTTCACAAGTTGGTTGCACCGCAGTGTGTGGTATTTTGAGCTCACTATGGATTTTTCCTACTTGGCTCGTGGTTCCAAAGTGATCCCATTGAGCGTGCTCTTTTGTTTTGGTACGAGGATAAATGCCTGCATAAACTGAAAGAACAAGGAATTAGTTCAGTTTAAAGATCAATATGCTGGAAATGATGGATTTTGATGTGTTTCTACCTCATGAAGATGCTGATTCAGTCTGAGAAGCTTCTTGCTTTGGTCTCCTGTTGGCTGGGGGTCCATCTCTTCGCCTCTCGTACCGTCTACTCTCATACTTTGATGTCCTCCGCTCCTTTGGTTGGTAGGTTGGGTATGTGCAGGGAATTATCTCACCGTTGATGTATTTGTCACCTGAATGTACAAAAGAGGAAAAGTATGAGCAACTTGAGATAAACGAAGCAAGAACTATATAAATGTGTCGTCGCAGATATCAAAAGTGTCGCACTGACCTCCATAGTCCTTGTTCTTGACATCGATGTAGGAATCGGGAAGCACCCAGAGAACACCAGGCAAACCTATAGGAATCAGAACACCAATTTGAGTCAAGGCGGTAAAAAAAAATGTTCGGACAAATGTTTCGTTCAGTTATAGCAGAAATGAGCACCGAACTGAAGATTACCCTTGAATTTCTCTGATGTCTCCTCATCAACAGTGCATTGGAAACCGGTGTAGGTGGTCGTGCTGAATGCATACATGTTTTTCTTGGCTTCCTCCATGCTGCAATGGTAAGAAATGGTTAGTATGCAGTCATATTCACACATGCCTAACACTGCGAATCTGAACTAGTGGAGGAAAACCAAAATTCATGATGCCACGCTCAAGCTCAAAACTACAGTGCTGCATGCACCCTGCCTTTCTCTTCACACATGTGTTTTAAGAATATTGTCGAATGTTCTATAACTTCTAATTGTCTGACTCACCGTTTCCGGACATGATGACAGTGCGCGTTTGTCTCGCAAGCCTAAGCATCAGAAGCTATCAGCGCAAGTGCAAATTTGCATAGCAGTTTCAGAGGCACAAGACAACTAATTATAGTACCAACGAGCACAACATGTGTACCGTTCGATTTCAACTCCAATAATACTAATTATAGGACCAACACGCACAATATTACTAATTACAGGCCAACCAAACATAAAATGCTCCACTACCGAAACAACAGTTTGCTGATGAACAATAACAGATTGGTTGATTAGAAATGTACCGACTTTGATTGGCGCACAGCTACACAAGCATGGATGGGACGGAAATTTGGGGAATTCACCTGCCGAGTACTGTGGCGAGGGTGTTGAGGTAGGTGTCGATCATCTGCTCGCGGGTGGGGGCCGGGTCCTTGGGGAACTCCATGACGATCAGCCAGTGGTTGTAGTCGCACCCTGGGAGAAGAATCGTCTCCCTCTGGTCTGCCCCGGGCCCCGCCGCAGGAGGCCTCGGCTGCACGGCGCGGGAGCGCCGGCCAAGCGGCGCCGCCGCGAGGGCCAGCGACGGGAATGCCGCTGGGGCGGCGAGGGTGAGAGTGGTGGCGGAGGCGGAGGGCTTCGGGGTTGGGAAAGCGAAGGCCTGCGTTGCCGCGAGGCGCGCGCCGGCGGCGGTGGTCGGAAGGGAGGCAGCCATTGCGGGTGGGGGAGAGGGTGTGAGGTTTCGGGCGCAGGGGATAAGGTACGAGCAGAGCAGAGCTTTGAAGGAAGCAAGCCGAGACGACGAAGATATTTTAGGAGGGTTTTAGCCGGCCCATTGTTTCTTCAATGGGCCGAGCCGAATGATGTTCAGATTTTCTCCTCTAGTGCTTCCAAATCCAATGCGTAATTGGCTGGATTATTGGAAAGTTTTTCAGCAAAAGCTACGACATTGCTCAAAAAAAAAAAGCAAAAGCTACAACAACAGTAGGATACACTACTTCAAAAGAAAAAAAAAGTATTAGTAGGATATGCTTGTTTAAAATTAGGTACTCTGCTCAGTCTGGAGCAGTGAAGCTGAACAAAATCCTTTTTCCTTGTAACCAATGAAGTGGCAGCACAGAAGGAGATATCCACACGGCTGAAAAGGTGACATTTCACCAACCAATCTCAATACTAGATTTTCTGCATTGTAATCAAGAAAAGGTAGCAGAAGGCAACCCAATTTTGTTCAGTTCTAGACTGCCAGTAGCACTTTAAGATCAAGTGATGACAGACAAACGACGACTACAACTGAACTTTATTCCATCCAAACGGCTGAACCCAGACGTTCATGCGGTGCCCTTGAGCTTCTTGGCGATCCCAGCGAAGTATTTCCCTTGGTGGAAAGCTTGTTGCAGCTCAAGGACGGACGGAACTCTCGATCCATCTCCGGCAATGGTGCCGGCTCCATACGGGCTTCCACCTTTGACCTCTCCCATCTCGAACATCCCGGAGCCAAATGTGTACCCAACCGGAACAAAGATCATGCCGTGGTGAACCAGCTGAGTGATCGCCGTCAACCTGCATTAATCAAGTGCTACCAAATCAGCACATATATAGTATCTTGCATTGATTTTTTTTTCTGTTACAATGCCACACAATGGGAGCATATATGAGAATTTTGTGCGGTGAACGGCTTACGCAGTGGTTTCTTGGCCACCGCCGGTGTGAGGTTTCGGGCGCAGGGGATAAGGTACGAGCAGAGCAGAGCTTTGAAGGAAGCAAGCCGAGACGACGAAGATATTTTAGGAGGGTTTTAGCCGGCCCATTGTTTCTTCAATGGGCCGAGCCGAATGATGTTCAGATTTTCTCCTCTAGTGCTTCCAAATCCAATGCGTAATTGGCTGGATTATTGGAAAGTTTTTCAGCAAAAGCTACGACATTGCTCAAAAAAAAAAAGCAAAAGCTACAACAACAGTAGGATACACTACTTCAAAAGAAAAAAAAAGTATTAGTAGGATATGCTTGTTTAAAATTAGGTACTCTGCTCAGTCTGGAGCAGTGAAGCTGAACAAAATCCTTTTTCCTTGTAACCAATGAAGTGGCAGCACAGAAGGAGATATCCACACGGCTGAAAAGGTGACATTTCACCAACCAATCTCAATACTAGATTTTCTGCATTGTAATCAAGAAAAGGTAGCAGAAGGCAACCCAATTTTGTTCAGTTCTAGACTGCCAGTAGCACTTTAAGATCAAGTGATGACAGACAAACGACGACTACAACTGAACTTTATTCCATCCAAACGGCTGAACCCAGACGTTCATGCGGTGCCCTTGAGCTTCTTGGCGATCCCAGCGAAGTATTTCCCTTGGTGGAAAGCTTGTTGCAGCTCAAGGACGGACGGAACTCTCGATCCATCTCCGGCAATGGTGCCGGCTCCATACGGGCTTCCACCTTTGACCTCTCCCATCTCGAACATCCCGGAGCCAAATGTGTACCCAACCGGAACAAAGATCATGCCGTGGTGAACCAGCTGAGTGATCGCCGTCAACCTGCATTAATCAAGTGCTACCAAATCAGCACATATATAGTATCTTGCATTGATTTTTTTTTCTGTTACAATGCCACACAATGGGAGCATATATGAGAATTTTGTGCGGTGAACGGCTTACGCAGTGGTTTCTTGGCCACCGCCCTGGCACCCGGTGGAGTAGAAAATGCCTGCCGGCTTCCCTGCCAGCTTCTGCTCACACCACAGGTCGCTAGTGCCATCCATGAACGCTTTGAACTGCGCCGGCATCATGCCGAACCTGGTAGGGAACCCAAAGATGAGGCCGTCAGCTTCAACGAGTTGCGCCGGTGCGATGATTGGCACATCGTCCTTCTTCGGAGGAGCACTCATCTTGGCGAGCGCTTCGTCGGAGAGGGTCTCTGGGACCTGGGATAAGTGGTGGCCGGCTTTACCAAAGTTTCAGAGATTGTTCAGCTCATTGACAGTAACTGAAAGTGTGACTTACCTGCCATAGCTTGACCTCAACGTCTTCGACCGACAAAGCTCCTTTCTTGATCTCTTCTGCTAGCGTTGCAACGTGGCCGTACGTGGAGTAGTACCTGGGTTGTGACCGGTTTTACCAAAGTTTCAGAGATTGCTCACCTCATTGAGATTCAGAATAGTTTTTTTTTTTGACACCAAGATTAAGAATAGTTGCACGACAGCACGAGAGTGAAAAGACAGTAACTGATAGTGTGACTTACCTGCCATAGCTTGACCTCAACGCCTTCGACCGACAAAGCTCCTTTCTTGATCTCTTCTGCTAGCGTTGCAACGTGGCCGTACGTGGAGTAGTACCTGCAGCTCATCAATAACACTTGGATTACTGTATGGTACAAATGATATATGCTTCTGTTTCTGTTCAGAACCATGCAAGTATGTTGGTGCTTTCGCTCACACTTTCTGAACTGCTAAACAGTTACATGGATGTCAAGACAATCTGGTATGAAAATCGCTTTCTCAAATGTTACCCAGCATGCTTCTGTTTCTGTTCATAACCAATACTCAAATAACCAATTTTGGTGCTTTTGTTATCACACTTTGTGAAGTGCTAAAGAGTTGGATGTCAAGGCAATTTGATAGGAAAAGAGGCCTCTCAAAATAATGCACAACATAAGCAGGCATATTTCAAAGATTTCAGACTCAACTAGATCCTATCTTTTCCCATTATCTAAAAAAAAAAGATCCTATCTATTTCTGTCTTCAGTTCTAGAACCGAGTCTCAAAAAAAAAAAAAAAGTTCTAGAACCGAACCAAAATGGGGAATCCAAACTTCAGCACAAGTGAGTAAGCAATAATGTGACTACAAGTTTACTAGTTTCAGTAACAAGTAAGACCCTGAGGCCTGAGCCAACAAATTAGCGGTCTTGTTTCTGAACAGAGTTGTAAGGAAGAGAAATGTAAGAAGAGGACAACGGATTGGTGCTAGAGTGAGGTGGCTTACACGATGTAGAGCTTGGTCGCCATGGATCCCGAAGGTACCGAACGCTTGTAGCTCCTTGTTGGCGAAGACACTGGGGGACGAAGAAGAGGGAGTCGAGAGCTTCCTTCTGAAACCAGTGAGTGGGGCTTTGTCGTTTGGGAACTGAACTAGAGAGAGATGAACAGAGAGCAGAGCACAGACAGTCAAAACATCTGGTCGCGTGCCACGCAGGACATGACACGAGGCCCTGTCTGTTCCACCTCGGCATTCGCCTGCGCACAGTGCTCTTTTTTTTTTGAACTGACAGTGCTTTTTTTTAGTGTTTAGAATGTCACTGACTCACTGTGCCTGTTTAAAATTCACGGTGTTTGCTGATGTTTATCCATCCATTTATAGGCTGGACCAGGAATATGGAGTAGGCCGGACCGCTAGAACAACATTAGGCCCAGTATACCTAAGGGTCCTATTGATTGGGCTGGTTGCAGGTCAGGGCTGTGTGGATGCAATTTACTTTCCATTGAGGCCCAAATACCATTGTCCATTGACCCCTGTTTTCACTTGCAATTCTGCATGTTAATGTTACTTTCAATCGGAAAAGAAGAAATCTGCACCATTTGCGCGCGCGTGTGGAGGAATGGCCTTTGCATGGCGTGTTCCCACTTTTGACCTTTGCTTCATACCCTTTCCTCAACCAGAGCAGTCAACACCAAACCGCACGATTACGATGCACACATTTCGTCACTTCTAGAAAACGTAGTGCTTCAAGTCCGTCCTAACTCTTCCCCAAATTAGGGGCAAGGATTGACCAAGTGGTCCACTTTTAGTGTTATAGCTAAAAGGCTACAACGAAGAACGGACTAGCTTTAATTTGGATTCACACGCATGAAAGACGAGATTATTTTGCACCTCTGGTAAACCAAACTGAGCACAAACGACCGTGTCAAATCTCAAATATTGATCAGAATCCCTCTTTGGGCCTATCTTGTAGGAGTACAACCGAAACAAACATCCAGATATAATAATCCACAACCACAAGATACGTAGCGGCCTCAAAGAACAATTGCAGCCAAATAGGACACTCGTGTCTTGGATGACGCCACTGGGGCATGGCGTCGCCATTCCATGGCAAGTCGACATGTGGCGTGGTAGGCGGAGCAGATCAAGATCCAAGACGGATGATGGCAGCCAACAGGTTAGCCCACCAATCCCTCCCCTACATCGTCGTCCCCACCATCTCATCAAGCATTTTTAACCTCCGAGATGTTCCAGCAAAAATACGAGAAGATTTTGGCAGCTCTCCACTTGGTTGCCAAGGATTTCTTCCAACAAAATGGTAGGGCTCTCTAGAGAGAGAAAAAGAGAGAGAACACGCAACGAAACGAAACGATCGCAACGGCATTGGTTGGGTTCATTCAACTGTTGTTGTGGTCGGCAGAGAACCCGCTGCAAAGGCCAAACTGTAGCGGCAGACTTGCAGCATGGCGCTCCCTCCTGTTGACGCCACCTCCTTGCCTTCCCTTTGTCCGTCCATTGGTTGCTCTCCCCATCCATGGCCTCTTTCCCGTTTGTCTTCTTTCCTGCACTGATTATTACTACGAGCGAGCAAGTACTATTATTGCCTGAATCATGGTTACAGATTTCAGTAGCCGTATGCTTTTGGAAACATCAATGCCTCTCACCAGTAAGCGGTCTTTGCGAACAAACGAACTGTCACACGTCAGCGTCTCGTGACCATCGAACATGATGGTGATTGCTTGTTGTTTTGCGCTGATGATGCCTGAACAATGTGCATCCCATTGGCCATTCGGGACATCAAGTAGTTGGTCATCTCCTTTTTTGAGAATTACTAAATCTCTGATGAGTGAAATGGGCTTGCTGCTCTAGTGCTCTTTGTGACGCAAGTGGTGCCTAAACAATCAGCTTTCCATAAAGTTCATTCAGAGGGGGAGTTAATCCCCACGATGGATGATAATTTCATAACAGATAGTATATTGTTCTTACCTGCAATAATGCACACACAAACTGACTTTTGTTTTGCATCGACTTTGGAACGAGGCAACGTTCGTGCACGGATGGATCAGCCACACACACACACACACAGAGTACCGCCCATTCAGAAGGGAACCAAGGATAGGACAGACACAAGTGTGTTTCAGGAAACAGCTGCCACTGCCATTCTGCAGCATTAGGTACGGAGAGCGGCCTGAAATAGAGAGCAGGCAGATCCACCACTGGATGGGGACTTTCCCATCACAGCACCAAAATAGCCATGCATACCCAAAGCCTTTATGAATCATGTTATCACAAATCACACCGTTTCAGCTCCCTCATTCAGTGTACTCAGAAAGTACACAGGCGTGAGAACTAGAAACATGACAACAGAAAGCTCACGGAAAGCTAGCTATGCACATCTCAGTTGCATGTACAGGATCGATCACAAATACTAGTAAAAGAGAAGCTCATGATTGTGATTTGCACGACGATCTAATCCTGTCCACTGATCAAGATCTCCAATCAGATCCCCGTGTTTCCAAGTTTTGGTACTGACGCAACAGACTTTTGTTGGTTTAGAAAAATCCATGCGTTCCAAATGGACATGCCAACCACCCCCCCAGGAAAAGCTTGTGGTCAAGGTCAACCCATGTCATACGGTTGCTAGGTTTCCATTCAGACATTGTCAACATCAGGGCCACATCAGCACTGCATAATCCACTAAGTTTTGTATGGCGCTCCACCAAAGCCAATCAAGCTAAGGATTATCCTTCTAGCAAATCAAAGAGAAACAAGATACAGGTTCATACTTGGGGCATGGAAATCGTCCAGAAATTCAGCTGTAAAAGGGATAAGATGAGGACTAAAATGAACCTGAATAACCATCTAATTTCTTATGCATTTCTTGATCAGGTCGAATCTCAAGAAACCCCACTGCTTTGTCGCCGACTAATGAGACAAAATCGTGTTTAGACCTTTTCATACTTAATTGGACGTGGAAATTGTAACTTAGTTGACGTAGCGAAAACTAGACCATCTAAAAAACTAAGATGTCCTTGTCAAACAAAATGGTAATCAGCAAGTTGCACAATAACCACTCGCTTCTCCGAAGGACAAGTGACACAAGCAATCTGGAGTGATTCACATGGCTTATAGGTTGCAAGACCACTTAATGGTATAATATATCTCCACACAAGAACACTTTGACAATTTATTGCAGACTGACATAAGATTTCATATAATTTATAGAAAAATATTTAGCCTATCTCAAACCCATGGCCATAGGATAGCCAAATTTAAAGAAGGGACAGCTATTGCACAATCTACTGAATAAATTAAGCTCCATGATGACGCAAAAGATCCTGAGGGTCCTACGCTAGTTTCACAATGATCCATATTGGCTATATTATATGCACAACAGTAAGCTCGTACTAATTATTTTAATCGATGTGGAAAACTTAGGACAAAGCACGAGCTTCAAGTGCACTTCTTCAAAACTTATTTGCACTAAATGTCAAACCTCATTGACCAATTGATCATGTAGATGATGAAGTAAACATCAAGTTAACACACGCAAAAGAGTTTCTGAGCACACAGGAAGTCACAGCCTTTGTACTTCTGATGGATTTCATTTCTTCTCACAAGTCACAAGGAGATGATAGGCGATACTCACAATTCAATCTTCCTCGTATAGCCTACGAGAAGCTACAAAAACACAGCTAAAGGAAGAAGAGCGAGCAGGTATTGGAATGGAGTCAATTCAGATCATATGACCATTTCAACCTGACCAGATGTATGGTGCTCATGACATTTCAGATTGGCTGATCTGGCAGTTCTCACTTCGCAGAAGAACTGAAGCAGTTCTAGCTGACAATTGGGGGACATGAATTTTTTTTTCTCTTTTTGTTCTAACAATATGAACATAAACTAAATTCTACTGATTTGTCTTCCTTTCAGCACAGCTACAACATGAGAAGAGAAGGGAAATGAACATAACAGAAGAAGAAGCAAAAAGGTTCACCTTTGCTGTTTCTACCTTTGTACAATGAGGCCAACACCCAATCCAGGAGGTGCCGAATCAAAATCATGACAAATTCGATCTTTGGACAGCCCAAATTTCACGCTCTCTCGAGCGTCCGGGCCAATTCAACCGCGTTCTTGGCGATCCTGCAGTTGTCGTCGTTCACCAGATCCTCACAGAGCTGGAAAGCTCCCAGCTTTATTGCCTCCAATGCCAATTCGTTGCTCTCCGAGCAAATCCACCTGAGGACGAACAGGGCCTGCTCAATTGCGCGCGCGTTGCCGCTGCTCGCGACGCCGGCGAGCACGGACACGATCCCGGGAATCCTGCACAGCTCGTGGCGCCCCTCGCGGCACTTGACGAGGAGGCCGAGCACCTCGACGGCGCGGGCGGAGCCGTCGGCGGCGAAGTCGGCGAGCGCGGGCGCGGCGCCGGCGCGCACCGCCCGGCGGCGGGTCTACCGCAG
>LAPY01002232.1:46311-61043 GCA_000970635.1 Eragrostis tef
CCGCCCACCCCTCCATTCTCGGCGGCAGGATCCGCGAAGCCGGCGCGTGTAGGCAAGGGAGAGGCGGAATGGAATGGGAAGCGTGTGGGAGTCGGGAGGAAGAAGAGGAGGAGGTGAGTGGGGAAAGTCCGCCACTTCCGGTGGACGGAAACGGGTTGCCGTGGAAGTGACTAGGGGCACCGCCCGGTGGGCTTAAGTGCGTTCTCACTGTCTCACACACTGCGCGAGTCTCTCTCCCGTGATGAAATGCTCGTCTTCCTCCTTGTATTTGTTTGGCCATGGACAGTATATTCACCGATATATATCTAGCTACTATAATGAACTATGTTTATGACATGATATGAGAAATCTTTACATCAAAACTTGATATGTAAATCATATATGTCCGTTACATTAACATAGGCAAGTGTACACAAAGTAGATTGCATCATCAGAAAGGTTGGTTGATGCGGATCACAAAAAAATTAAAAAAAAATCTATGCTATCAATCTGGATATCAAATAGTTACCGAACCATGTACAATTTAGTCACTGTTGGATTGAGCATCAATCAATGTTAATAAAAATATATGGTGTGAAATTGAGAATGGTGGTTCAGGCATGCAATAAGTCTTTTGTGTTGTAGATAAGGTTATGCGATCTGCATGCCAAAAATGGTCGAATCTATGTGAGCATTAATGTTTGGAGATACAATATATCTTTATTATGCGGTGCATAATAATAATATTCCAAATTTTGAGTAGAGACACATCATTGATGAAATTTATTGTTGCGACATGATGATAGTTGCGTATGTTCATTGGGAGTGTCCATGATGTCAGCGCCGCTGCAGCTCGCCTCGGCCAGGCTCACTGCCGCTTGCACCACTTCCTGCTAAGTTTGAAAAAAGAAAGATATATGGTATCCCATACTAGAATAATAGAAAACCCACTCATGATTCTTGTTAAGCGACAACTTAGAGTCTTTGTAATAGCATCTCTCAGAGTCTCTATATAACATTAGCCAAATTTACAGATTTTACCCCTTTGGTAAAAATAGAAACCTATCTAAAAATATTGGCTATCCAACAGACTAGCCATATTAAAAACCTCCACGTGCCGGTGAGCATCCTCGAGGTGAGGGGAACCCATTCCTCACCTAGGGTCGGCGAATGGGCGACCGGAGGCGGCGTGCCGCGACGGACAACGAAGTCAGGCGGCGGGGCGGCGGGACAGGAAGCGACGAGGGCGGCGACTGGGGAGGTAGGGCGAGTGGTGCGGACGGCGATGAGTTGGGTTGAGGCGAGCGGCAGGGGCGCGGGGCGTTGGTGGCGAGCTCGGCTCGAGCAGAATTGTGGCGGCGACAATGGAGGACGGAGGCCGAGGGGTTAAATGCGAGGAAGGGGCGCGTGGGAACGGGAGGAAAGCGTGCGGGAAGACGCAATGGCAAGCAGCAGGGGATCGGCAAAAATGGCTAGCGACGGAGACGGAATGACGAGGGAGAAAACGAGTCGAAGAAGATAGCAGTTCTGTTGGAACACAGTTTTAGTTGAACTTTTCTATTTTTATCGATTCATCTTGATTTACAGAGACTTTTAGAGATGCTCTAATTTAATGTTACAAATCAATTTATCTCAGGCAATTTTAGAAGTGAACTGGAATCAACACAAGAAAGAAACTATCTATAGTGTTTCTCACATTTATAAGCTGAAACTACACCAAACGAGCCTACGAGATCTATACACGTTGTGCCATTTATCCTAGAATCATCCACCCGTGGAACTTTTAGTATCATTCCGGAATGAGAACCCAAAAAAGAGCATTAACATTCGTGTGGACTCTTTTGGGCGATCAATGGCTACGGCAGATCGTGCGCTTCCCAGAATAGCAAAAGGGTTGCTGATAGAGTCCGGCAGGTTAGGGTAGGGTCACCGCCCGTCAGCCAAAGTCACAGGAATCCGGCGATGGCATCGCGACCGTACGCGTGGCACGCGGCGCCCGCGGGAACGAACGGCCGTGGAATTTGCGCACGCGTGCCTTATCCGCTTCTGCCTCACCGACTTGTGGGACCCATGGCCTTCTGGGCCCAATCAGCTGTAGTAAAATATCATATCTTCCACGCGCGCTGACGTTTACTCGTGGAACCCGAACTGTTTCACCGCGCAGTGAAAACGAAGCGGGAAGGGAAGAAGCAAGCGCGCGGAAGCCGAGGCGCGACTCCGGCCCGGCCCAACGGCTAGAAGAACCGAAGTGGTGGTTGGTTACCGCGTGTACTTTGAAATGACAGTGTGACTGCGCGGTGGGGCTGGTAAGCAGATGCAGTCAGTCACCGGCAGCAGGCGTTGTCCCGGCCCGGTCAGTTCCGGAGGACGGATGTACCGTTGTTCCCCTTCAAATTCGTTTGTCGATTTTTCTTTTGATTACCACGTGTGCTAGAGTTGACGTGAAATTCTGGAGTTTTAAGGGTTATTTTCTTTGGGACTGGCTATTTAACATTTAGCTGAAAATAGATAAGGGTTCACTCAAATTTTTTAGCCAATGAGGAGCTTCCACGTTGTAATGCTGCCCGCACTGGGGTCCTCTATCGCTTCCTTCAGGAAACAGATAGAGGAAAATGCCCTGTACCGGGCTCCTCTATCGCTTCCGTTACGGAAGCGGAAGGTGCAGCTTCCGCTATTCGCAACGCTATAGAGGAATCCCGCTATCGCCATGTGGGGCCGCGGCGGATTCGTCTCCTCTTCGGCGCGCGCGCGGCGAGGCAAGCCATGGCGGCGCGGTAGCAAGGAAAAGCCGACGGCGGGGCGCGACGGCGGGTCTGCGGCGGCAGCAGGGCCGCGGCGGTGCGCGGCGGGGGACAGGACCACGGCGGCGGACGGGGCCGGGGCGGCGCGTGGCGGCAGGGCCGCGGCGAGGAGAAGGGTGAGGAAGAAGGAGAGAAGGAGGAAGAAGGAGGAAGGAGGAAAGGAGAGAAGGAAAAAAAGAAAAGAAAAAAAAGGAAAAAAGAACGGAAGGAGATAGAAAAAAGAAAAGGAAAAAAAGTGAGGAGAGAGATGGTGGTTGGAGATGGTTGAATAAAATATGTGGTAGTTAGGATATAGGAAGAATATAGAGGAATCATGGGTGCAGGAGAAATTGGTATAGAGGAAAAAATCTTAATGATTAGGACGGAATATTCTTTTTAGAGGAAGAAAATAGAGGAACATGAGTGCGGATAGGCTAAGGGTGCTTTCAATTCAAATTTGAGTCCAAATATGGATTTGTGGAAAACTTGACTGTTTTCAGTTTTTGTTTTAGTCGAATCTGGCTGGGTGCAAAAATTCAAGTGAAACCAAAAACCAAATCACTCAAAGCTAGCTCAAGTTTAGAAAAGTTGATTGAAAACAAATAAAAAAACTCAAATTTCCCAAAATGTCACCAACAAGTGCACAAAACAGAACCAAAAACTCACTTTCACATCAGATTCGGCCCAAAATCAGACACCTACCTGGAAACCAATAAAAAAAAAACTGCACACATGGCAAGCCGCTGTTGGATGAGAATTCGACTGAAACACAATCGATTTACAGCTGATTGATGGTTAGCAATTCCGTTTTTTTTTTCTTAAAAAGACGAACAGTTGTGTGTTTTAGAAAAGCAGCACATGGTCTAGCGTTGTGAAACGGTTGTGGACGAAAATCTCATGGCAAAAGCAGTGGTCGAGAGATTGTTGGGCTCCGTCTTCAAAACTTCACGGGCTGGAGTGCTGGGGATGAGAGGGCAATTCATCTGAAAGCAAACTTATACAAGCATATAAAGTATTGAAAAAAATCATTTATTTGAAAAATTATTTGAAATATTCTTCAGTCAAAGAGTATTACTAACGATACACACGCGCGCACAGCATGTTTCAAAACAAGTTCACACATATAATAAGGTTTAACATAGATTCACATAGAGTGAACCCAACGTGTCTTTGATACTGTGCGAGTCAGTGTATCCATCCACATCTTTGTATAGAAAATCCATTGTCCGTGCCAGATTAACCGCAGTCTCAAGAAGAGCCATTGGTTGGGGTTGTCTCACGCACTCCTCAACAATATCCATCCATGCTTCATCAATGAGTTCCCTGAGCTTTTCTATCGCCTCTTCTATTGTGAAACCATGTTCTTTCGCACAAGCTTGCACCGTCGTCACTATATTCTTCGATTCTTGTTCTCGCTTAAAGAAGAAGAAGTAACAAAAAGTTAGGATCATTCAGTCACTTTCGTTATTTGTTTCTACTTATAAGATATGCGGTTAGTAACCAGTACCTTATGTGACATTATATCGTTAGCAAGGCGTGCAATGATACAAACAGCTCTGATGATTTTGGGGTAGGCAAAGGCCCACTCAATAGCCTCGGCAGTTGCCACATCACCCATTGAAATGAATCCCTGACCTGTTACGTGCATACAACCACAACTACGAGCTGAAATTTTCAGGTGTTCCTCAACTGTAGCTGGCACATATTTCTTGTCATGCCATTCTGTCTCAGCATGATAGCATTTGGCCATGTCGATCATCTGCATATAGTGTAAAGATAATTAATGTGGAAAGTCATGTAAATATAGCAATTCTTTTTTTTTGCGGGTAAGTAAATATAGCAATTCTGACAACTTTATTTTCGTAATTGCAGGCAGTGTATCACATGCAAATCAAAGACATCTCAGTTGGAGGTATGTTAATCAAAGTTTTTCTTTTCTCGTGAGAACCAGTTAAGTAAAATCAAGCTGTTAGACAACGAATTTGTATGATTCTATGGTTAAAACTTGTCATTTCGATAGGAATTTTTGTTGGGAGCCATACCAATCTTTTTACTAGTTTGGCATTTTTGTTGTCTTGAAGTTTCAGGTCTTCTTCGATAGCTTTGACAGTAGTAAGTATATTTATGTATAAGGTCCTCAGATATGCTGGGCACTGCTCGGCTGCAGCTTCATCCCACCTGTTATTTCCAACAAACATGTTTTTTTTTACCACGTGTTAAAATAGATTGTCTAGATATGTGCTTACCCTGCAAAATAAGATTAACTGTGTACCTTTGTAGTGCCGCAGCAAACGCACCGCCATCTTCCGTGGTGCAACAGTTGTCATACAAATCATCAAGTACAGACACAATCATAAACAGTTGTGTAAGCATTTTTCGTGAATATGAATACTGGGGCTCAAAGAACAATCCTAGCATCCAAAAGTGCATCTCCACCATTCTATCTCGTGTGTAGCTTGATATATTTGCCTGTATTTGGAAGTCTTTCCACCATCTGTGAATAGATAAATATACGTGGATTAGCACATATGTATAGATGGACTAACATAATGAAAGAACTTTTAGCACAATGTTTAAAAGGTTCTTGAGGTCCCTTCACCAATGTTAATGTCATCCGTTTATTAAGATTTATTTTTGGGTATAAGATGGGGGTATTTGAGGATAGAAAATATTGTAAATAAGCTTGATCGAAATAGTTGCCTCCTTTTCTACTCTACAAATCAACAAAATAAATGTTTATTGGAAATATAATAAGCACACATACTCACACTATTATTAGTAAATTAAGCAGGAATTGTTAAACAAATTACTAACTTATTCATGTGAATGTGCCCACTTACATTGTGAGTTCTTTCAACTCCTTACAGTAGAGACCTTGCAAGATGTTGTAGTCCAACTTTGCCAATTCCAACACAGTCTCATCCCGTCCCGCCTTCTTCTCATACACTGTGATGTAGCGCCTAGCCTCTATCCTCTTGACCCTCCTGAATCGAGGCGTCTCCAATGTGAACCATACCTCCTCTTCTAGATCTGGCTCCAAATGTGTCTCCATCAAAGATTGGAGGCGGCTTTTATTGAAAGTGATAACATTGTCAAGAATATGCTCGCCATGAGTTCTCATATACGCAGCATCATACAGCATCATCAAGCATTTCACATCATTACTCGAGACGTTTCCTTGCTCATCTCCGAACTTTAGAAACACATCTGCACAACATGTAATTGAACGTTCTTGCATAACATACTACTTTAGGCAACACAAGATTATGAATTAGCAGCACCATGTGAAAATAGAAGAGAAAAAGATACTAGGACATTAGAAGGATGGAGTAATATTTTTATTTGGCGTTGATGTATATATCTTACCAGCAGAGACAGTGTACCCGTGCTTCCTGAGCAAATAGAACTGCAGTGAGGTGGCGTAGAGGTCATCAGAACCTCCATCACCGTCATCGTAAACATGGCGCAGCAACACATCGATCTCCTCCTTGAAATGGTAGTCCACTCCGATCCGTTGCAGCGTGTCGACAAGCTCCAGTTTCCGAATCAGGTCGTAGGAGTCATCAGCTTCCAGTATAATCTTCCTCACCTTCTCCTTCGTTGCATGTGCCTTCTCTTTCATTGACAGTAGCTGGAACAAACAAATTACATACTTAAGCAAAACCAAATGCTGTCTTCTATCATCCTTAACACCTGTAGACCTATTCATCAGGATCTTAGAAGGCACAACAATGATATTGTTTTTTTTTTCATGTCCTTTAGATTTTACTTGGCCATGAAATGATTTTGAGTTTAGATACGTCGTACCACCTGAGATGGAGGGCATGGGCGGTGGTTGAGGAAGAAGTCGCCCCAAGGGCTGGGGGCGAAAGGCTGCGAGTGCGAGGCCAGAGTGACGCCGTCGCAGGTGCTGATCGCCATATCTGTTGAAGGTTTACGATCTTGCTTCAACAATAGCAATGGCCGAGGAGTCTTTGATCACACAGCTGGTTGCTGCCAGTAAGCTAGTTGTGGTTTGAAGAAGATTGCCGGCTTCCCTGCAGGCTTTATGTAGACCCGCGCGCGAATTGTAAGCTGATGGAGGCGCACGAGGACGTGGCAGATAGCATGCAGAATAATAAAACAATATCGTGCCATGCATTCAGAAAACTGTGCTGCTGCATAGCATCAAAGATACAGACTGAAACCTAACCCACGCATAAAACACGTTCCAAAATTATAAACTCGGCGCACTGCACGTGGAAGTGGACCCTGGGCTTTTTGTCGAGCTCTCGCTCGGAGAGGGCTCGGGGTTCATTATTGAGGCAGCTGGTGGGTTGAGTTTTTCGGTGTCTTATATTATTGTTATTATACTAGTGGTATTATATATAACCACCAGTATATACTAGTGGTATTAGAATCCGACGATCCAGATTAGTTCTCTTTTAACCATCAATACCACTAGTATTTTGAGTAGTAGTAGTAATACTAGGGTATTTTAAGGAAAAAAAATAAATATTGACGTGAAATCGGTAACGGCAAAAGGCAAATCAGTGACGGCGTAAGACGTCAACATCATAGGTGACGGTAGGGTGAGATCGTGCGAAGAAAGAGTGACGATGAAAGAATTTAGAGAGCGACAACATGATGGAAAGCAAATAGATAAAACTAAAATGATGTTTTACATTTCGTAATACCACTAGTATACTAAAAGTGGTATAAGGCACCGTAAAACTTTTCGGCGAAAGAAGCCTTGCTGGAACCGTGTGGGTCAGCCGGAGTCGCATGCAAAGTGAGAAGAAAGCTACTGCGAAATACGAGTTCCAGTATCTTTTCCAGATTTGCGGCAGATTCGACAGAGAGCTACAACCGTATTTGTGGTGGTGCAAACGAAAACTTATGTGTACCTGTGTCCATCAAGGATTCAAGGGCACGTACGTACGGGAGGTTGAGAAATATGCAGTTTCTGATCTTGTTCCAAGCACAGCATCTAGACAAGATGATATGCGCCAATGAAGACGCACATATTGTTACAAAATTAACAAAGCCTAAGATTAATTTGATCGGAAAACAAACGGACAGAAACGAACTACATAACTTGATCGTACAAAAACGAGACTAGCAACATGACAAAAACTAATTGACTATACAGCCAGAAAATTTAAAGGAACAGTAAGAACTTACGACAAATCCTGCTAGCTAGGATAATTGACTATACACATTTGGTAAACAATCTAATAATTTACTCATTTGATAATCCGATCTCATGCTTCACGATTTATAATATATAAGGTGTGGAAAATTATAGTCGAACGGTTGATTAGAACTTTGAGATCGGATGTAAGAAAGACTTGAGAAGGCAGGAAATCCATACACTTCAAGATCAAAACTAGACATTTGCGTATGCGATGAACATTTAATTTAGTTATTTACTTAATTTTTCACTTGGTTACTGATTTGATATGTTGATAATTACTCAGAAAAAGGCCTAAGAGAGAGATGTGTTCATCTCTACCGGTTAAACTAGATAATTTCCTTCTATCCATGCATGAATTCACACTGTGTAGGTTTGGAGAAGAAAGGAATTATACCGAGTAAGTTTCAACAAAACAACGTAAGGAAGAAGATAATCACACGTAACCTTACCTCCTTATTCTCAGTACTTTAAGTACCTCCTCCATATTTAAATACCTTTTGGTTGGTACCTTTAATTGTAGAGCGTTAGATTAGAAGAAACGAATGGTATATATTAATTGCAAACACCATAAAAGATCTTTTTTAAGTGGGGAAGGAGAATGTGGGTGGTACGTGCAAACGAAGCTTGAGTGCTGGATTTGCATATGAGCGCCTGGGCGTGTTTATTCGTCCAGACTCGCTGTCATACGTCCAGGACCTGTACGTCTCCGTAGGATACTGGAGGTTGAGAAAAATTAATATATATTCTTGTTCCAAGCACACCATCCAAACATGTGAAACAACGATTTGCATTCGTGCAAATATCCTCTGAATCATATGGTGCACGCAGGTCCGATCTTTTACTAGGTTCGGCAGACAAGGAAGCGTGCATAAAACATGGTGCAAGACTATATCAACCAGCCGAAGCTTCTAAAAACTTACAGATCATGGACACAGTTGATTTTTCCAGTCATGCACTATGACATAAGTTGTCATGTAACCATTGCATTTCTCATTTCTGCAATCCGCATAGAGAATGAACCATGAGCCCATGGCCCAACTTAGGTCTCGACGGGCCTGCAATCTACATATAAACTCGAGATGTTTCAATGCACCTGCAATCCCCATAGGAGACTAACCAGAGCAAGGAGGGTAGCACCTGAACCTGAAGGAATAAGGTTTTTCCGCAAAAAAAATCTGTAAGGTTATTTTATTAGACAAGCATCAGATGATCTAGCATCATATGCGGTGACGTGCCAGCCAGTGAAATTCTGAAGATGATTTCTGCCATGCGATTTTCGTCCAACAGATCCCTGAAAATCAAATGCGCTAGGCGACACTTGATTCAAGTGGTGTTTAGATACTCTGACTAAAAATAGTAAGATGACTAGAGATTAAAAACTTTTAGCTTCCCCCTCCCCTACTAGAATTACCCTGACTAGTTTTAGTTCCTTCTGTTTAAAACTTTAGTCTCTAAAAATGACTAAAATTAGTCTAATCTAATCTCTAATCAAAGTATACAAACACGTCCTCAGTGCCACGAGTGGCAAAGGAACAAAATTATTATGGGTCGGCCTGCCTACTGGTCATGACAGAAACCAAACCCGACTGCGAACCGTGCACCTCCAAAGGTGCAGACTGCCCTCATAGGCACGAGGATGTAGACCAGCAGTGTCGTGCTCTCTGCCCAGCCACATCGGCAGAGTCTGGGAGTTGCAGTGGCTGGGAGCAACGCAGCTAGCCACGTGGACTGTCTTGCTCTTCTATGCTATTGGCATCTTTGGAAGCACATAACTAAATGTAGTAGTCTTTCGTATTTGGAGCATTTTCAATAGCTAATTTTTAGCTATTTCTTAGAATTGTTTATTGAAGAAAAAGAAAAAAAAGAATGGTGCTAACTCTTCTTCAAAAGCTAGTCTCCTAGTAAAATGGGAGAATGAAACATGAGACCCGTTCTTTATTCTTTCTAAGAGATGGTTGATGCCTCTTAACTAACTCTACTATTGTGGACGCTCTTAACCTCCACCACTTTCCCGTCTGCTCTCCTCTCAACATGACGCAAAGAAGCCAAGCTGTGACGCTACCGCCTCCTTGCCCCTATGTACTACACCGTATGTGTTTTTGTAGTGCTTTTTTCTTAAAAAAAGTTTGTAGTCTGGCCTGGGCCACTAATGGGCCTGATCAATTAATAGAAATTCCGGTGGAGAGTTCCTCATCACCGTCAACCTTTTTTAAAAAAACAAAAACCTACCCAAAGCCCCAATAGCCGCGCATGCAGTTTGCGATGATGACAATGGACCTATCACATGTTTTGCGAGTCATGAAATTGTAGGAAGCATCCCCCCTCCTCCTATGATGGTAAAACAATTAAGAATTTGAAAAAAATGAAATACAACTTTAAAGAAGCATATGTGTTGATGACCAAGATGCATATAAAATTCCATGTTCAAAACAATTTATTTAGATACATCGAAATGGCAAATCTTGATGAATGTGGAGTATTTTGTTATTTTTATACATCACATAGGAAGAAAACTTAGGACATGACATATATATTGTATGTATGTTGGTCTAAATGTGTATGTATTTTTATGTATGTTGGTCTAAATGTGTAGGAAAAAAACATGTATGATTTTTTTTAGATTTTCAAAAGCTTCTAAATGTGTTTTTATGAGTGGTATTCATTGACTAAGCTGATAGTCAAGTTTGATCAATAATTCACTTGTACTTAAATACTCCATACGTGCATGCTTCCTCAAGCATGAAATGGGGACTTGGAACGAGCAATAAATCGTTGTGTTTAGATTTGAATCGAGACCTATGACTGCTATATCATATAATTATATTGAGGTACAAGGCAACAATCAGTTTTTTCAAAAACCTAAGCTAATAATAAAATGAAGTTCAATTCACCTATACCTCAATATTTGGTTGCTTGTATTATTTTCTAGTAAAAGACACAGAGTAGGTTAGGTGAGACTGGCCTACCAGGGCCTCGATGCCCCGCAGTCCTGCACGAGCTTAGAGTCAATGATTGTCTCTAAGCTAACTCTTAAAATTATTTATTAGAAAAAAAACATCTAGCTCTTGTTCAAAAATTAACTCTTAGCATAAATGAATCACACAGAAAGATTCTTTCTAAGAGTTAACAAAGTGTTAACAGCTGCCTCTAATCATTGAAGACGCTGAGCCGAAAGGTACAGCCTTCCCGATGGGGGCCAATGCATGTTGCGTAGAGTTGAGTTGTGGACTCTTTCCCCAACAACGTACTAAGCCAGGAAGAAACTTCAAGGATATGCGTGGAAAGATACGCTCATGTCATGCAGCAATCTAAGGTGAATTTGTTTTTTCACTTCCTCATTTCAGCGGATCCGTACACGCTAAAACACTGAATGCGGCTCCAGTTTGACGTGTCCATCTTATATTGATTAACCGGCCTTTGTACTAATCAACCAAATTAAGTAATATGCAGTGTGATCGATCGGACTCGATCAAGGGTGCCTACAGCTATTTCAACTTGCTACATTTAAGAAAAATACAATCACCGTCGTGGCACATTTCGTACTGATCTACTAGGTCAAGGGAAAAAAAAAAGCACGGTAAAGGTAAGTTTGACGCAACATTACTGGAAATTTGGAAGGACACAGTCAATTCAACTCGATGGATTACTTGTTGATTATTGGGCGTGCTTTTATCTAGTGGTAAAGATGTAAACAACATCTGTGATGGAGATGCCTGGCGCATGCACGACTTGACTCCGCAACAACGTATCTGCCTTGGCATTGATCCTCCGCATAGACCATCTCGTAGTTACCGTGATGGATGCCTGATGAGAGCGAGGCTCGACTCCACCAAGAACATACATCGATCCTCGTACATGAATCGATGCGTGCATCTGGAAAGTTTACGTTAAATTTGCCGAATGACGGGAGAGTATGAAAGAATGCAATATACGTTACAAATAGACGAAAATATATGTCACTCTTTTTGACATTTAACTAGTTTGTTCCCCAAAACCTGAAAACTTCATGCAGATAGGCATGAAACTTTTTAGTATGCTATCTGAAAAGTCCACAATAGTTTCAACACAAAAGTGGCAACTTCTAAAAAATAAAGGAGGAAAAAAAAAGAAATTGCTTCTTTTGAGTTGCCACTTTTGATCGTGTGTGGAATCGTTTCTTCTTGAAATTTCTCTTGATGCTTCACTAGAACATGCGCTACACCATCCATTTAAATTTACAGAATTTCCACAACCATTTGCTCTTAGCGTTAAAAAATTATAAGTACTAGTACTTGTACGGTGCTATAGATGTTGCGTTTTTCTTTATAAAAAAGTAGTACTTACAACTTTCGAAGTACAGGGCAAGTACGTTTTCCTTTATAAAAAAATTATCTCTAATCCTCCCGTGTGACACAACGGACATAGGGAAGTGCTTTTCCTTGATTAATTTGGAGTTTATGCCCCCATACAAGCATGCATATATATCGTTTTCACTTTGCGACGGGGCAAATTGTAAAACAACTTCTTAGTAGTCTTCCACCAACGTTGGCAACAGAGCTTATGGTCCTTACCAACCACGCGCTAGCTAATTCTTACTGAGTGCCTGGTCAACTTCATCCAGGACAATAGAAAACTGAAAAAGAACACGTTTGAAGTTTGGGGATAGACACAACTTTTGTTTTTCATTCGTCCACCGCACCCACAGCTATTCTAATATATACCCCCTGTGACCACCGACCTTCGATTTCATTATTTCAACTCACAATTCACATAGTTTCAATATTCATTTTACTTTCTAGAGTTCAAAATCGATCACGGTGCTACAAAAACTATTTAAAAAGCCATCATGCATGCTAATTTTGTAAGTTTATGCTCCAGAAATTTCACACTCTTTATTGTTGTTATATGAATGCACGAATATTATTAGTGTCTAAGAAGAAGCTTAAATGATATGAGTAAATATCTTTTCCACCTTCAATTTGTCACCTGGATATTTTATCAGACCTTGCATGTGTACGATAAGACCAATATATAATTTTCCCAGCAAAACAATCCTTCTATTTTTAATTAATAACTGACATTAGGATAACATTCTTAATCTATTTCTAATGTTAAGCCTAGTGACATCAATTAAAAACCAAAGGAAGTACATATGATCCCTAGCGATAACAACTCATTCTTTCTTACCTAAGTGATGGGGGTACAGGTACGGCTGACTAGGCCATACCAGTACTAACACAAGACCACCATCGATGGCCGCCATTCCCATATTTTTGCACGTGCGAATGGTTCCTCAAGCGGACAAGCTAAAGACATCGTCAGCCAAGCGGTGAGCTTGATATATGGTTAACGGGCGGCACTGGCGCGCGCGCACCTGGACCCGACTGAATTCTATGGCCTGCATGCATGCGACGCCGCTGACCGCTTGACCTGTGTTCGCGCTGACTAGTCGCCGCGCCGTTGCATGACGACAGCCTCTCTCTCACCTACCTGGTCTCGCCTGGACCCGCGCAACGCCCTCCTCGCCACGCCACTTCACTTGCTCCCCTATTATATAACCCAAGCCCTAACTCCATTCTTTCCTCACCAAGCGCCAACAAAGCAGTCAGTTCCCACAGCTTTTCTGCCTTCTCCAGTCATCAGCTGCATCTTCTTTGCTCTCTGCTAGCTAGCTCCTCGTTTTCGTGCACAACCACACCATTTTCAAAGTCTCAAGCTAAGTAACACAGCCTAATTACGAAGACATGGGCAGCTTGGACACCAACCCGACCTCCTTCTCCGCCTTTGGCGACGACGCCGGGTTCCAGCCGCTGAACCCTGAGGATGTCCGGTCCTACCTCCACAAGGCGGTGGACTTCATCTCCGACTACTACAAGTCGGTGGAGTCCCTTCCCGTGCTCCCCGACGTCAGGCCGGGGTACCTGCAGAAAGAGCTCCGTGCCGCGCCACCGGTCTCCTCCGCTCCTTTCGACGTCGCCATGAAGGAGGTCCGCGAGGCCGTGGTCCCGGGGATGACCCACTGGGCCAGCCCCAATTTTTTCGCCTTCTTCCCGTCCACCAACAGCGCCGCGGCCCTCGCCGGCGAGCTCATCGCCTCCGCGATGAACACCGTGGGGTTCACATGGCAGGCATCCCCCGCTGCCACGGAGATGGAGGTGCTTGCGCTAGACTGGCTCGCGCAGCTCCTCCGTTTGCCGACCAGCTTCATGAACCAGACTAGTGCTGGCCGTGGCACCGGCGGTGGCGTCATTCTTGGCACGACGAGTGAGGCAATGCTGGTCACGCTCGTCGCTTCCCGGGACGCCGCCCTCCGTCGGAGCGGGTCCGACGGCGTGGCCGGGATCACCCGCCTCACCGTGTACGCCGCCGACCAGACCCACTCCACCTTCTTCAAGGCGTGTCGCCTCGCCGGCTTCGACCCCGCCAACATCCGGTCGATTCCCACCGGCGCAGACACCGATTACGGCCTCGACCCGACGAAGTTGCTCGAGGTGATGCAGACCGATGTGGACGCCGGCCTGGTGCCAACCTACATCTGCGCCACGGTCGGTACCACCTCCTCCAACGCCGTTGACCCGGTCGGCGCCATCGCCGATGTCGCCGGCTTGTTCAACGCGTGGGTGCACGTCGACGCGGCCTACGCCGGCAGCGCGTGCATCTGCCCGGAGTTCAGACACCACCTCAACGGCGTGGAGAAGGTGGACTCCATCAGCATGAGCCCGCACAAGTGGCTCTTGACATGCTTGGACTGCACGTGCCTTTACGTGCGCGACACGCACCGGCTCACGGACCCCCTTGAGACGAACCCGGAGCACCTC
>LAPY01002233.1:0-14027 GCA_000970635.1 Eragrostis tef
TCTCCGTCCTAAACTTTAGTCCTAAACGAAACGAACAGGCCTAGCCTCATTAGATTTGTCTCGCAAAGGTGTACCCATCTGTAAAAAAATTTTATTATTAAACTTTATTTAGTACTCTTAAATAATAAAATTTTTTTTAATACTATAATTTAGATGGGTCTAATTCTTGCCACTGAACGCGCCCTTGATATCTTCGCATGCTGAGGCCGGCAGCTCTGCTTGCGTGAAAGTACGAGAAAATTGTCATGTAAGTTGAGAAACCACAGACTAGGTCGGATTTGTTGATCTTTTCCTCAAACAGGATCATTTCTGGAAGATGCGTGGCAGATTCTTTAACTTCAAATGTGCATACAAGTAGTCAACATTAGGTCTAGAATTTATCCACAGGAAAAGGTATTGGTATGGATCCAAGTTGTCGAAAGCAGACGCTGTATTGGCCGGATAAATTCTCTTTTGACAGGAGTAAGACGACATCAACGGTAGCAGACAGAGCCGTCGTTCTTCACTTCATCGATCAAGAACGTAAGGGAAACATTCCAGACCCGAAAAAAAAAATGGTCATTGAACTTATCAAATTTACGTTTTGTTTTCAGATAGAGACGCATATACACTCCAATCTTGACCGAACTTATTGCAGACGACCCAAAGTCAACAAGATGCGGTGCTAATGAACTAAGCAGCCGCAATTCAATTAAAGAAACGAAAGCAATGCCGCGCTGCCACTCCCCCTTCCGGCGCCCATATGCATTTGCTCATTAGCTCACATGTGAACTCGAGCAGAGCCGCCATGCCGCGACACGACGCCCTTGTTATTCTCTGATCCTTTCTGGTAGTAGTATGGGTTAGGAGGCGAGCACATCATCACTTGTGTTGTGATGCACGAACGGATGAATTCAGCACCGTCTTGCATTGGCACATTTCCCACGTTCAGGTCGACGGGAATTGATAGTCTAAAGTTGGAGCTTTTGGCAGCGTGCTAGCTACTAGTACTAGCAGCTGATCGACTCATGGACTTTCCATATCGAGGCCTCTGTTCACGAGTGGAAAGTGAGCCGAGCGGTACGTACAGAATCCGGTAGCTGGATAGATAGACACCTGCCGCTTGTAGGTTCACTCAGCTAAGTCAGCTTGTGTTCCGCGACCTAGCAAGCTAAGCTAGAGCTAAACCCTCAAGCAAGGTTCGGCGCACTATCAGTTGTGAAAATGAGGTTCGTTGACGTTCGTGTCTGTGCTCCTCGCGGTACTGTCACTGAGGGTCCTGGTCATGACGGACGGCTCGATCTGGTGCTAATATTTCAAGCACACAGGTTCATTCAGCCATACCACTTGTGGCCAGAGGGTTACAGTGAAGAGAACGGGTTGGATGAGAGGGCTTCTTCGGGAGTAATGCTCCGTCTTTCGATGTATGGTTACTTTACGTTCTTCGATGCACATTCTTGATTCGGAAAAGCTAAGTCAAGGTCTTCTAGAGCCCAGGAGTTGCACACGAAATCCAAATTGCTGAAAGTCCGACATGAACCATGGAAAATCCACCATGGTTCACCAGCAGAGCTGCACGATGCGCATTCAGGCGAGGCACGAGGAACACGAGACCGTGAGACACCGGAGTGCTTCACGTGTTCAAAAGAACAACATCTCAAGAAGATAATGGGTTGGATCAGGAGGGCTTCTTCGGGAGTAATGCTCCGTCTTTCGTCGATGTATGGTTACTTTACGTTCTTCTATGCACATTCTTGATTCGGAAAAGCTAAGTCAAGGTCTTCTAGAGCCCAGGAGTCGCACACGATATCCAAATTGCTGAAAGTCCGACATGAACCAGAGAAAATCCACCACGGTTCACCAACAGAGCTGCACGATGCGCATTCAGGCGAGGCACGCGGAACACGAGCCCGTGAGACACCGGAGTGTTCGCAGGAACACCATCTCAAAAAGCGAAAAGGAGCCGGCCAGACAGAGAGTCGCGCGCGCGCGACGACGACGAGGCCGGCGGGGGGGCACCGGCAGGCACGCCTGACGGGGCGGCACCGGATGCGGTCACTACCCGTCGCGTGGACCCCGTCGATCGGCAGGGGGGACTTGGCCGCTGCCTGGCTCGGCGCTAGTGGCCGGCCAGCGACTTGTCGGTCCTGGATCAGCTTGACCGGCTCGCCTCCCAGTCCCATCCATGCAGCTACTAGATGCTGATGCGGTTGGATTGGATCAGCTCGCCTTGGTGGTGGTCTCGTCAAACTTCTTCCGGGGCTGCCACTAGCTACCGCGCCACTGATGATGAGTGGCGGTGACTAGTACGCCCACGTGCGCAGCTGTGGGGGCATGTTGGCCGGGGTTTCAAAGTCCTGTTCGTTATCACGCATGACACTAGTTAGTTAAACTAGCCTTTTCACCCGTGCAGATGCACGGGCTAGAGAATTTGAGAAACATGAGTTCCAATTTTTTAGCATACATTAAAAAACACTTTCCGGGTTTCAAAGACCTGTGTCCGTTATCATGCATGACAACAGCCAACTTTGTAGTAGTAGTAGTAGTAGTACATAATTTTTTTTTGCCGTGTAGTATTCTTTAGAAGTTCAAACTAATACTCTTTCTAGGAGTTCAAACTAGCATAGTACTTTTGTGAGGTTGAAGTGTTACCTACTTCAACCATATACAAGTACTACTAATCTGGAACACGCGAAAATTGTTTATGTGCACGTCACATGTTAGCTCTGTTATAGTAAAAAAGAAGAAGAAGTGGATAATCAAACACGTGCGCAAACGGTACGTGTTATATTCCTCACCTATCTGAACCGCATATATTACTTTGTTAATCACGAGCCGGGTCAATCAGTTTGACCAACTTTACTCAACAAGGTCAAACAACCTAAAGCAAATTAACCTGCAAAGTCAAACTCCCATCGAGAAATTGACAGACTCAATCGTGCTGTAACGAAGACGGGAGCGTCTGTTAATGAGATTTGAACAGCTTCATGAACAAACCTCCTGACCAAACTGATTGATAGTGTCTGGAACGACAAAAGTGAGCCAGGAGAAGAAAGAGCGGAAAGAAAGAAGCTTTCCATTTACTTTTTTTTTGAGAACAAGCTTTCCATTTACCTCACGCCGCCGGCTCCTCGGGATTACATGATAGACACTACTAAGCTCGCATGGACTATCTTTTTCGTCGTTGAATTCATGGCCTTGATCCGGGCGCGGAACAACCATCAATCGCTTCAACCATCGAATCAAGTCGTGAAACTGACTCGGCCATGAATTAGTCCGGGGGCGTCTCTCCGAACGGGAGAGTCGGTATACCGCTGTTTGACTTGCTCCCACAAACTTCTTCATGGACGGTAGAACACGAGCGGAATCAACGGGCGTTACGTTCCTGCAGTGTATCACAAGCAAGGTGATCAATAGCCTTGAGACGTTCCGTCCTTCCGGCACTCTGTCAAGGTTAAGAGCCGGTCCTGACCAATGACAAGCTCAAACACGACTCTGTAACAGCGTTTACCAATCTATCTGTTGGATATATTAGTCTTATATCCAGAAAATTATATAGTCCCTTGGTCGTCGTGGTTTGGTACCGCATACGTAATGCTTGAGTGCTTTTACTGTATATATAGTTTCTCGTACTGCCTTAGTCTAATCTACCTGATGCTTTAGTTTTACCAAAACGGCTGAACATGCCTGGTTCAATTTACTAATCGTTAGTTTGATCTCCAAGCTAAGGCAACGTGTGTTAAATCGTAGTCTAAAACTCTCTGGTTGTTTTATATGTAGATTGAAAATGACAGTCGAATCGTATCCATAATTATCTCAAAGTACCGTAAAAGTTGCCAGTTAAAATGAACGATCCACAATTAAGGTACCGTAAAAGTTGCTTATTATTATTGAGCGGACTATCTACGCACTCCAGGCTCGCAGCCACTGACGAGTGTCAACATTGTTTTTACTATTCACTAATGACTTCTGGTGAGCAGCCTAATAATCCATCCTCCCCGTCAAGAGCCTACGTACTAACCAAGCAGGACCAGGAGCGAAAACGATTTCGTTTCACAAAAAAAAAAGGAGCGAAAACGATGGCCAAGGCGCCGGGGCGCGCACGTCGCCATCTCGTTTCGGCATGCGTTCACACACGGCGGCTTGCCTGAACTTTTCTTTTCAGTTTTCCATGCCAAGTTCAGCTCGTGTCAATCCTCTACATACTTTTCCTGCGGCGGCTGGCTGGCTGGCTGCGCGCTTCCGCCGTCGCTCATCTGCCACCTCCTCCTTCTTCTCGGCTCGTTTCGCTTCGGTTTCGCCACTCGTGCGCTGGTCGCCGTTGACGCCGCTGGATCCGAGTCCGAGCCACGCCAACGTAAGATCGAATGGCAGTTGTTTGGGTAGCTGGCTGCCTCTGCTGACCGGAAGGGGTTTCTTCTTCACTGAAGACGAGCTGGACTCGGCCGTCTCCATCTGACGGTGATGCGCGGTCGCTCTAGTCGTCTAGAACTCTGGATCTGTGTTGGAATTTTTCCAGGCCCCTTTGTCAATTTGTGAATGGGGTAGAGAAGCCGGAGACCGGGAAAATGAGCAGCTGAAGATTCAGGATCTAGAGAAGAACGTGACTGTTGGCGTTTTCGAGCACTGGCGCAACGCTCTGTCTCAGTTTCTAGGCCTCTGACGTTGACCGATGCAAGTCGTTGTTGCCTTGTGCTATCCGGATCCAGTGTTACGATGCCAAATCGTACTGCAGATAGAACGTGTGTTTATTCACAAAAAAAGATGAATCCTGTTTCGGGTGTTGTTTAGATTTCCCATTCTATAAATTTGTTGGGATTAGTACACCACGCAGTTTAAATAGAGGCATGCACGTCCCACTGATTATAAAAAGGGCATAGCTTGGCATAGGACATTACGAGTTGCACGCTGCTTCCTGGACTCCAACCAGGAGCAGGTAGCTAATAAGCACATGTGGCGTTAAAATACTGCAATCAACACCATCACGGATAGCTAATAAAATGTTTGCATACGTGCTAAATACAATCATCAGATGCTTAATAATCTATGTGCGTGTGTGTATAATTCACCCCCACTTTCTTTTTTCGTTTGGTGGATGCATGTCGGGATGACAGACAAGTGCAGCGTACGTAGCAGGAGGATCAGGGTAGAATAATGCCGGCGATCTCGATCTGCAACAATGCGCTCGACCAACCGGCAGGATCACCGAACCAACACATAAACCCATCTTTCCCCTGGCACTAAACAGCCATGACGCCACCTGTTGTCGGGTGGCCGTGATGCTTTCAGCCTCTATATATGTACTTCTGTGCCTTTTCCGGCACCCATCATCTTAGCGCCCTCAAGCACGCACGTGGAAGTTGTGCTGCACATGCTGCAGTTCTCAAGTGATATACTGATGCTTGCTGATCGATGTGCTCCTGCTTGTGATGCACATGCTGCATTTCTCAATGGCACGTGGTGCTTAATCAAAATCAGATAGTTGTGCGGCGAACATGTTACGCGAGTAAGAGTTCGAATGGAACTGAAATATTCTTTCTGTTGCGTAAGAATGAATTGTACTAGAAGTTTAAATGGGTAGCCTGATTCAAAAGCTGCTCGATTTGCTGACTCTGGAGCACCGTCTCCATCTGACGGTGATGCGCGGTCGCTCTAGTCGTCTAGAACTCTGGATCTGTGTTGGAATTTTTCCAGGCCCCTTTGTCAATTTGTGAATGGGGTAGAGAAGCCGGAGACCGGGAAAATGAGCAGCTGAAGATTCAGGATCTAGAGAAGAACGTGACTGTTGGCGTTTTCGAGCACTGGCGCAACGCTCTGTCTCAGTTTCTAGGCCTCTGACGTTGACCGATGCAAGTCGTTGTTGCCTTGTGCTATCCGGATCCAGTGTTACGATGCCAAATCGTACTGCAGATAGAACGTGTGTTTATTCACAAAAAAAGATGAATCCTGTTTCGGGTGTTGTTTAGATTTCCCATTCTATAAATTTGTTGGGATTAGTACACCACGCAGTTTAAATAGAGGCATGCACGTCCCACTGATTATAAAAAGGGCATAGCTTGGCATAGGACATTACGAGTTGCACGCTGCTTCCTGGACTCCAACCAGGAGCAGGTAGCTAATAAGCACATGTGGCGTTAAAATACTGCAATCAACACCATCACGGATAGCTAATAAAATGTTTGCATACGTGCTAAATACAATCATCAGATGCTTAATAATCTATGTGCGTGTGTGTATAATTCACCCCCACTTTCTTTTTTCGTTTGGTGGATGCATGTCGGGATGACAGACAAGTGCAGCGTACGTAGCAGGAGGATCAGGGTAGAATAATGCCGGCGATCTCGATCTGCAACAATGCGCTCGACCAACCGGCAGGATCACCGAACCAACACATAAACCCATCTTTCCCCTGGCACTAAACAGCCATGACGCCACCTGTTGTCGGGTGGCCGTGATGCTTTCAGCCTCTATATATGTACTTCTGTGCCTTTTCCGGCACCCATCATCTTAGCGCCCTCAAGCACGCACGTGGAAGTTGTGCTGCACATGCTGCAGTTCTCAAGTGATATACTGATGCTTGCTGATCGATGTGCTCCTGCTTGTGATGCACATGCTGCATTTCTCAATGGCACGTGGTGCTTAATCAAAATCAGATAGTTGTGCGGCGAACATGTTACGCGAGTAAGAGTTCGAATGGAACTGAAATATTCTTTCTGTTGCGTAAGAATGAATTGTACTAGAAGTTTAAATGGGTAGCCTGATTCAAAAGCTGCTCGATTTGCTGACTCTGGAGCACGTCTCGCCGCATGGATCGAAATCGCACCCTTTGGATATCGTGTACTAATATGGTCCAAAAGCATGGTCAAATGCATGCTATGTCCCAGAAATTAAATTGTCCCATGCCCTTACGGTATATCTGTGTCTTCGTCTTCTATTGTAGACCAGGTCAGTATCTTCATCTTGTTAATTTGAAATGGCTGAACATACACTTTTACAAAACGCAAATTAAAAGATCGCGACTAAGTTGCTAAAGGCGTTCGCTGCTTTCTTTCTCTACTTTTGCATACATTTCAAGTTTCTTTATCTACTTTTACCCGTACGTTCGAAGTCAATTAGGCACGGGAGTTGGGGAAGGTTGACATGCCTGCAACGTGCCTAGAGGGTTTGACTATTTTGTTTTCTGGGGTTGACCTTCTCTAGTTGCTTACCAAATATTTCCATGTTCGAATGGGGCGGGTCAACTTCAACGTTGATTCTGCTAGCTTTTAGCCCTCCTTGCCTTGCTTTTACTCCCAGTGTCCTTTGCCAACGTGGCGCATCATGCAGGTCAACGCCAGCGCACGCATGGAACGGGTTTGGTAGTGGTGCCTGGTGCGGAATTGTGTTGCCAGGCCATCATATGGAGACTGGCGACCAAACGGAGAATAGTGTCTGGCAGAAGAACACCGACGACGTTTTAGAGGTCAAACTCAAACACCAGGTTCCAAGCATGGCGTGTAGGTCAAACCGATGGAGCATCCGTTGGCGCCGAACGATGATGGGGTCAACGCAGCTTCGATCGACACCGATTTGATCGGTCGTCTCCAGCAGGGATGGGTCTGACGCATATCTGGGTTTTAGCTTTCGGATGACAATGTACGCAGCTGTAAATTAATTTTGACAACATTGCTTTCTTTTCTAAATCACTTCACAGCATTGTTTTCTTCGGGAATTCATAGTCAAAACTTATCAGGTTTGCTCATAGCCAGGTAAGATTTCTTTTTCTGCTGTTACGGTCTCACGTCTTAGTGATTCAAACTAAAGAAGGCAACGTTTTCTTCGTCATTCTAGAGTCTGGCAAAAAATTGAGCGTGTAGCATTAGACGAGTGGAAAAAGAGCGTGTCTTTTTAAGAGGATGCGGCGAAATTCCGTACTTGTGTGTGGCGTGTGGCCCAAATACCTCGGAATATTGCACGTTGCTGAGCCCAAAACGGCTCAGTTATACAAAATACTCACAGCCCAACTTGACCAAACTATGGTTTTTTTTTGAGAAAAGACCAAAGTATGTTATAAAACTTAAAAGTAGCGTGAGGAAGGCCTGGACCGCCACTTCGACGCACCAAATCTTGCGCCCGTCAGTGAGGCCCACATTATCCTAAGCCCAATATGCTGACAACGTTCAACGGCCCAGAATACACGACGTACCATTCCATCACACTCTCTGTCCTTTCCCACGACGAGCTCGATTCGTCGACCCGTTCCGCCGTTCCCCTCCGGGCTCCGGCCTTCTCCCCCTCCCCGCCGGATCCGAGCCCGGGTGCCCTGAACCCTAGAGCTCGCCCCCTCCCCGCGGCGGCAATGGAGGACGAGGAGATGGAGAAGAAGGTGCAGCAGTACCTGCAGCGCAAGGGTTTCCGCCTCGCCCCATCGCCCCCTGGGCCGCCTCCCAACGTCCCGTTCCCGAGGTAGGTTTCGCCTGCTGCCACCCCCACCCCCACCCCCGGTAGCTCTTCGGGTTCTGACTTCTGAGGTCTGCTGCGTGCTCGAAACTTCCATGCCGATGACGTCGAGTACACGTAGTGTGCTTGTTGCCATTTGTCCGAATGGGGTAAGATTTGTGCCCTTTTAGAGGAATAATCGTATATATACTTTTGCGGTAATATAGTGTTCTCAGTGAAAGGCCCAGTGCCGTAAGCGGCCGCCACCTGGTTGCGTTCTCTATTTCTTATTCCTAACTAATAATTGTGAAAAACGCTACAGTTTAGGTATCGATTTGGTGAAGACCTTTTTTGGTTTGCCACGATTAGTTCTCAGATTATTTCCCCGACCCTCTAGGGGGTCTATCTATATTTGTTGTGTGGAGAGGGAGAAATGTGATACACGATGTTTTAGAAGTAAAGGTTATGGTTTTATAAAGGGAGGGGATGGATAAATAGTACTAGTAATTTTTCTTTTCAAATCTCCTACTGGAATCCCCGTGACTCCCAGTCTATGAAGGCCACAGACTGCTCTACTGGGAAATAAATTAAATGAAAGAAAGAAACTTTATCCAGTTTGCTGATCCTTCGGTGACCTTTTATCCTGTAATGATGAACTGTTGCCATGCCTGCGTATGCTTATTTGTTTTCGTTTGTGTCTTTATGTTTAATCAGATGTTAGGCATACCTAAGTAGTACAAATGTACGTGCTAAAAATCATAAATTCAGATTTGAAGAGTTAATGAAATGCTCCCATGCGCTTTGACTGCTTGTATTTTAGCCAAATGGTTGTCCAGAAATATTTTAGTGAACAGGGATGATATTTAACTGGATTTGCTTTATGTTTAGAACAAATCAACGTTTTCCTTTAATTTTCTGAACAGATTGGAAAAATGTTGTCATTTGAGTGAAATCAGTGTCAGAAGCATATACCCCATTGTGTCGTTTGCCTCATTTTGCTATGGTATTGAATTGCAGTATGCCTGGAGGCTATGTAAGCTATCTCCAAAATGGTCATTGTTATTTCCCGACACCATGGGCACCCCCGGGCAAAGTGACTCTGGCGGAACCAGTTTCTAACTCAACTCAACACTTTGCGCTGGGTTCAAATACCAAACCTGTCATCAACATTGATGATGGAGATGATATTAGGACTGAGAAGCGCCTGGGTTGGACGCCAGAGGAAGACTTGAGATTGGTAAGTAAAAGCATAAAGCCGCCCTTTCACCATGAAGTATGAACCAAAGAAGCCTCTGATCTTGTATGCTTAATTACAGGTGAGCGCCTGGTTGAAAAAGTCGACTGACCCAATCAATGGGAATGGCAAGAAAACCGAGCAATATTGGGGAGCTGTACTTGCAGCCTACAACAGCGATACACCTACAAAACGGCATAGGCAAAAGAAGCATCTGAAAGATCGATTTCAAAGGATTAAGAGAATGGTGTGGTTTTTCTGCAACTCCATGAAGAAGGCCGCCTCAGAAAATTGTAATGGACAATCAGAAGTTGACTTGAGAGATATGGCTCTGAAATATTATTTGGACGACTATAATGAAGGTCCGTTCACAGTTATGCACTGCTGGAAGGCTCTTCGTGATGAACCCAAGTGGCATGCCACTATGGAGGAACTTGAGAAATCGAACAAAAGGAAGTTAGGTGATGATGGGGAGGTGGGGAACAGCACTCCTGTGAGTGAAGAGACCGGAGACAAGGAATCCCCACCAGAGATGCAAGAAGCGAAGAAACATTGCAATGGCAAAAGCAAGCTCAGGGCTGAGTACTCTGGTTTGAAAGAGGATATGAAAAAGTTCTTCAAAATTCAGCATGCTGCTAAAAGACGCCATGAAGAGTTCATGGAGGTCCAGCAGCGCATTTCTAATGCAAAGGTTGAGGCAGCAAAGCTCAAGAGGGAGACTGCTATGCTGAAAACATACAAATCTTTCATGACCAGGGACACTAGGGAGATGTCTGATGAGATGAAAGCTGAGCACATGATGGGCTTAAAGATTTTGAGAGAGAAGTTGTTTGGCAATACTAGTTGAGGTACCTGCACTATCCACACACTTTAGTTTTAGTATGATTTCAATCTGATATAAATAGTGTGGTGTGTGGATCAGATCTAGTAGCTTTTCCCCCTCATTAATCAAATCCAGTGGCGGAGCTTGAGGGCAAATTAAGAGGGGGTTGGTGTTCAAAGTATAGTAAATTCTAAGAGGCTGAGGTGGCTATTTACAGTCTATTTAGGCATAGCTACCACTAAGTTCTTCTGTGATTTGCAATATCCAGGGGTTCCATGGCCTTTGTTGACGATGACTAAGCTCCATCCTGATCAAATCCAAATTGTATAATATATTGTTGACTTAGCTCTTTGCAAGTTTGTTCAGGAAATTGTATCGTAGTGAGCTTGCTGTTGTAGTTCGTATGTATTGTATAGACGCAAAGTTTATTTCAGCATGATTTTTTTTTCTCTCTTCCCCCATAAAGGTATTGAAGCAGCTTTGGAGGTGTTGCATGGACGTGATTTCAGGTGGTCTCAAGAAACGTTGATGGCCTGGTGCAATGTTTCTTTCTGTTTAACTGAATCCTGAACATGTTCCAGTAGTGGGTGTAAATGTATTCTGAAAACAGTTGGATTTACCTTACTGAAGGTAGTCGTACTTGCAGTTAAATTGGGTGTTTCTCCTGTGCTGTTATTTTGCTAAGCAGCTAGCTCCAAGTTATTTTGCTAGGCAGCCAGTATTGAGTAAAACTAGTTGAATAAAGCCAGTTTACTCATTCTCCTATACCCAATTTTACTCGAACAATCTATAGGAGTCACAGAAGACTATGGGGCCCACATGCCATACTTCTCCAGGGGCAGCTGGCCCCGGCCCTTCCCCTCCTCGCTCTCGCTCGCGTTCTATCTCGCTCCTCTCGAGCTCCGCCGCTTCCCCCTCGACTGCGGCGGACACGGCTGGCCCCGTCCCACGACGCCACGGCTTCCCCTCCCCTCATGCTAAGAGGCCAAGCTTAGGGACGACAATGGTTCGGGTCAGGTGGAGCAAAAACTTATTCATCAAGAAAAAGTGTTCGGTTAGAAAATTACACATACATCCATGGGTGAAATTTGTCACTCACACTCACACCCATCGGGTTTCGGATGGGTTTCGGGTGTCCATCAGTTTTGTGATTATTTGAATTACCAACTATATCTGAAAAATAAAAATTCACTTTAACATTTTTTTGCCTCGCTTTATTTTCAATTAGTATATGCTCACTTGTGTGCATAACCGGTCTTAAACAAAAAGTGAGCAATGCTTTTTTAGACATATTGTTTACCTATAAATTGGTGACAAACATTGAGTTGTTTAGAGAAAAATGTGAACTTAAACGGTCGCTTATAGGTGATAAATATAACCCACATGTACACCATTTTTTACCGATTGAAGCCACGCAGCCATCTAAAAAACGCCTTTAGTAAAGACTACATCCAAATATTGCCACGAGTTGGCCTTCAGCTCCCCAATATTTGCCATGACTTATTTTTAATTGTTTTTGGCCTCAAAACAGACTGGAACGGACAGAATTGGCCCTGCCCCTTTCGAACAAATAAACAGAACAAAATTTCATTTGCATCGCTCGGTTCTTCTTTCCCGTTCTTCCTCCCACGACGAACCCTAATCCAGCGCGGCGGCGGGGCTCGAGCTCGATGGCAGGCGCCTGGCCGGACTAGTGCGGGTTGATTTGAGGGCGGGGTGCTGTGGGAGCGCGACGCCGACGGCCGTCGTGGCCGCACACAGGCGATGGTAGCGCGCGGGCGTGGGGTTGAGCGCGTGTGGGTGCGGTGGACTGCTGGTGCTGGGCAGGCAGCAGGCCCTGGGGATGGATGGATCCGCTAGCAGCTTGCGGATCAGCACAGCCGGCAGCAACTCAATCTTCCCTGGGTGAGTTCATTTGACTGCAATCGATGGTCAGGAACTATCCGCACGGTTTGTGAAGGATGACATTGCTGATCCGGCCAGTGAACTATAGTAATCACCGAGTGTCATCATGCACTTTTGTCGCTGCTGTACCTAAAATAATGGGCTAATATGGCCGGTTGTATTATTTATGTGATTAAACTAATGCTTTTCATTTTTTTTAGCCGCTGTAGGCTGTAGCTAAAACAAGGCTCTTGTATGCGTGTGGTTAGGGATGGCAATTTCATCCAGTGGGCACCCGTTGGGTTCCGATCTCAATAGGTGTGGTTGTGGGTGTGATTTTTCACTCATGGTCTCATTCGCACCCGACCCGAAAAAAATGGGCTTGAGTGTGGGTTTTATTTATCACCTATGAGTGACCCGATGGGCACCCGAAGTCGGTCTAAGTTCACATTTTTCTCTAGACAACTTAATATTTGTCACCAATTTATAGGTAGACAATATGCTAAAAAAGCATTGCTCGTCTTTTTTTAAGACCGTTATGCACACAAGTGAACATATGCTAACTGAACATGCATCGAAGTAAAAAAATTGTTAAAGTGAATTTTTATTTCTCAAATATAGTTGGTAGTCCAAGTAATTGCAAACTCGATGGGCACCCGAGACCCACCCGAAACCCGATGGGTGTGGGTGTGCGTGACAAATTTCACCCATGGGTGTGGGTGTGGGTGTCACTTTCCACCTGAACATTTTTTCTTGTTGAGTGGGTTTTTGCTCCACCCGACCCGAACCCGACCTATTGCCATCCCTACGTCTGGTAAAGGGCAAGGGCAGTTCTGTCCATTCATGTGTCATTTAGGCTTCAAAACAATTAAAAATGAAAATAATGGTAAAGATTGGAGAGTTGAATGTCAAGCAGTGACATTGGTTGGATGTCGTCTTTACTAAGGGCATTGTTTGGATGGCTGCCTTTATCAGTGGCTTCAATCTAAGGCTCTCTTTGTTTTAGCTTATGGTTGTGGATTCTGGATTTTAAAAGCAGAAGCTGGAACAAAGGGTTGGATTGTGAGTCTGGATTTTATAATCTGGTTCAGAATCCGAGCCAGAATCCACAATCTGCTCAGAACTAGCTTTTGATGGATTGTGGCACAAATATTTAACCATTTGTCACTGTGACCCCACTGTAAGTGACTCAAATAATGTATAAGCTGGATTGTAGAATCAGACAAACAAACACCCTACAGATTTCGTCCTCCAAATTTTAACAATCTCAGATTCTACAATCCACAATCAAAAGCTAGATTCTTAGAATCACAATCACAAACAAAGAGGGCCTAAATATCCCTCAGGTGCCCACGTGAAATTGTCATCCCTAGCCAAGTGTCGGTCGGGGTTCCCTGCCCCGATCCTATTGCGAGATTCGCGACTGGGCTTTCGTCCCCTTCTCCGATCCGCTTTGTTTCCCTGGATCGGTCTACCCCTGCGCTTCCAAATCAGCCTGCCATGGCCCCCAAAACAGCGGCGCGCCTGTCCCGTCTAACTCGCCCAGGGAGCCCCTATACGTAGATCGCTCTATCAGAAGACGACGTATAGCGCGGTCCACCAAAGCCCATCAACAAACTTTCTTCTTCCTCAACCTCCGGCCACCGCCGCGCGTCGCGGCTGCTGCTCCATGTCTCCGGCGACCCGCCG
>LAPY01002233.1:14058-34204 GCA_000970635.1 Eragrostis tef
CAATTGTCCCGGTGGCGGAAACAATTGTTCCGACGGCGGCGGCGCGCGGTGAGGGGAATCCGAGGGGAGGCGGCGGCGCCAAGAAACCACGATGGCGCGGGGGAGCCGAAAGACGATGAGACGTGGTTCGGCAGCAGCGCGGCTTGCGGCAGAGGAGCGTGGGCGGACGGAGGTCAAAGAAACACAGCGGCCGTGCGATCTAATTTGGCACCAAATTCAAAGCGTGCTATATGTGGGCTTCGCGCAGCGCGGGCGCGCAGTTAGGGCAACCACAATGTGGTAAAGAAAAGTAGTCCATATGAGTGGGCCCGTAGCAGGTAGTCAATAGTTATAGACTAGTTCACAATGTCTGAACTTAAAACCAGTCTATAGTGCAAGAGAGGGATGAGAGTGATATAATATTTTTTATTCGCTATAGCCAGTCCATAAGCATATGGATAGCTTTTGCTATTGACTTCTTACAGACTAGTTGCACAATGTATCAGGCCTGTGGTTGCTCTTATAAGGTTTCCGACTCGCCCAAAGCCTGTGAGGGGCCCAGCACAGCACAGCCCAGCCCAAAGTCCAAACTGTTCTCTCTCCCCTCTTCGAGCTCGCCCGTTTTCTCGTCTCCCTCCTCCGTCTCGCTCGCCGGATCCGACCCGCGTCGTAAACCCTAGAGCTCACCGGCTCGGCCAGCTGTCAACACCAGCGGCTGCGATGGAGGACGAGGAGATGGAGAAGAAGGTGCAGCAGTACCTGCAGCGCAAGGGCTTCCGCCTCACGGAGCTCGCGCTGCAGGAGGAGCGCAACCGCCTCTCCACCTCGGCCGTCTCCGACGTCGCGCTCGCCAGGTAGGTTCACTCAATTGCCTAGTAGTATCCTCAGCCGGTGGTAGACTCGGGCTATGCTCCAATTTTGGCCCCAGTTTCGGGGTGATGAACCCCGTGGACTTGGTGGAATTTGTTTGAATGGCGTCGAGTAAGTGCACTATTTTGGGTGCCCGAAGTGCATACTGCAATTTTTCTCGCTGGAATGTTGTTTTCATTAGTTTACCGGCTCGGTTTGAGCTATTGCTTCTCGGTTAATCATCTCTATGTGTGTTCAAAATTAGCCTAGGTGGTTAAGTAATAGGATGTTGATTTTGATGTTCTCAGTCAGTCTCCTAAGCGGCTGGCGGCTGCCACCTGCTTATTACGAGCCTGTTTCCCATGGCCGGCTAGGTAGGAAGCCTGGTTGCAAGTTTGTCACCTGAAAATGACGGTAATTGGTGTAAAAAGGACCACTGTTTCCTTGTCCAGTTAGTGAATATTTTCTGTAGCGACATAATTTGATCTCTTACGCTGTTTCCACTCATGTTATGTTTCGGTCAATTGTGCTTGATCAACATTATAATGATCAAATTTCAGTCGTTTTGTTGTCGTCTGCTTACAACTGTATTGAATCCACTAAATGTGAATTCTGAAGTGCTCATATTTTCTTGCATGATCTTGCCCTATGTCTGCAAGGACAGGTCTGAAAATGATCCAGCGAGATACTGTGATGGATATGGTAGACTTCGGACGTGGGCGTATAGTTCTCTTGATCAATACAAGGTGCATTGCTTGTCGATAACTCACCCTTCACATTCACAGCTATAGTACATAATTGTTTTCGCAACAATGCTTGAGGCAATGGGGGGTTTTGGGCATATGATAATGTACATCAAGACTCTGCTGGTGTTGCATTTGAATAAATCCTATTTCGGTCCCATCCATCTGTCAAAGGCTATGAGCTTGTGGTGGATCAACTAACTGCTATCATAGTTTTCAATTCATTTTTCTTGCGGTCCACGATCGGATCTTAAATCTGGCTCTATAGTTCATGTTTCTTAATTTTATTCTTTTGATGTAGCATGAATTACTTCGCATCCTCTACCCAGTTTTCATCCATTGCTTCATGGATCTTGTGGCAGAGGGACACATGCAGGAAGGTATTAGTGGTAGATATAATTTGATAGATTTCCCCTGTTTTTGTTATCTACCTTTGCTTATTCAGAGTTGTTTTTTTCTTTGATATTATATCCTGCAGCTCGGTCATTTTTTCATACATTTCGGGAAGATCATGAAGTGATGCATTCAAGGGACCTTCAGAAGCTTGAAGGCGTCCTCTCTCCTTCACATTTGGAGGTTATTTAGAGTTTATTCACTGTGCTATTATGTTAGGAATGGACACTGTTTGTATAACGATTATATCTTCTCTGTGCTTTATTTTACAGGAAATGGAACTGGCCCGATCTTTAAGGCAAAATAAATTTAAAATTAAATTATGCGAGGTAATAACTTTGTTGCTGTTTCTAATATGTCCTTGTGAATTATGCTTCTTAGGTCACCCATGCTCTTCTACTTTGATCAGTTATGGAGACAACACACTGCTGGATGCATAAAAAACACATGATCTTTATGTAGCCTATTTTTTTAAGTTTACACCTAAATATTGTTGAATGTTAAAGACACTAGGAAATGGACACCTTAGGATCTGTTTCTGTTCCTCATTCTACCGGATAGGCTTTTCATTGAAAAATGATGTTATTTCAGATTGCATTTGCTGTTCAGTAAGGCAGTTAATATTCTTCTTCTAACAATTATTATTTGGGTTGTAATAGCTGATTCAAGTTAGGATTTGTAGGGAAGAACAACTTCAGTAACTCTTTATTCCTTTCATTTTGCTGTGTTCCATGATAGCTATCGTAATATGATTTCTTGGAAGCTGCTTTTTCGCTCTTTGGAAAATTCTTCAGGGGATTAAAAATTGGTACCTTATTTTCAATTGCAGTATTCATATGAATTGCTTCTCCAGTATCTCCAGAAAACACAGGCTCTTGTGGTGCTTGGAATAATCAATGAACACATAACTTTTGAAGGTACAGTCCCTGATGTGTTAATATCAGTATTTGTTATATGTATTTTTGTCATGCATTCTCATTGATAATCTTCTCAATCTCTTTCCCTTATGCCACTTTGCAGTGTCTCCTGGACAACCCTCGTTAATATCTGATGATGCGGATGTTGTTGCTCTAATTGGAACCAGTAAAGACTTGGCAAAGCAGATAAATCAGAAGGAAGTACATTGGGGGGTATGTTAAGCATCAATCTGGCTTTTCTCCGCTCTAAGCTTTATGAAGTAGCTTAGTTTGATGATTAACAGTTCGTGTTTTATGGGTTTCCAACAATACTACATACTCTATTCGGCATGACCAGGCATTTCTCTTAACTAAAATTATATTTTGCAGTTGCTTGAAGATTCTGTGGAAGAGCGAATGGAGAAGGCACTATCAGAATCTGATAAAATTGAAGCTGAAAACAAGGACGCTGATACAGAAGATAACAACAAGGCAAGGAACTCTTCTTTTGTAGCATCATGATCTTCTTAAGTTGTGTGAGCTATGCTGTTGTTCTTGAAACACCAACCTTTCTTTGAGTATTCCTGAGAATGTTTCCGCCACTGCAATATTGGTAGCCTGTATAGCAAATGCTTGTTGCTTGCTTCCTCTGTGAACAACTGTTGTCCTAGTCATAACTCATAAGAATTTCGGCCCCTTTGAGTTCACATTTATTTGTTATAATTTTTCCTTTAAAATTTTCCACAGAAAAGAAACTCTGAAGGTGGAAAGCAAGGTGGTTCTCTTAAAAAGACAAAAAAGGATAAGCTTGTGGGCGCAACTGGGAAAAACATCAAAACTGAAACAAGCATGGTTTCTGTGGCACCTCGTGTGAAATCGGAGCTAACACTTCCAGTGACGTATGTTCTTTTTTTTTTATCTCTTTGTATTTATTTTTGGGAAATATGTCCTCCTAAGTTTTGAGGTGTGGTCTGTTTTGTGTGTTTTCTAGCCCAAATAGCAAACTTTATTTCAGGTCTTTATACGAAAATACTATTCATGTCACTGACATGTAGGTCCAGAGCCCACATGTGAATGATGTTTACTTCATCGAATTAACAATTTTGGGGTCAGGAAATATTTTTGGAATACAAAGTGTAAGGGGACCCTTTTTTTTGCGACATCATGGAAACTAAGACCCAAACAATTCACAAAAGAAGTTTGAGGATAGAGTGATGTTTTTGCTTTGTCCGTTTGACCCTTCTTTTCTGTCTCGTACATCAACTCTCTTCCAATTTGTGTCCAGTTTCTGTTTCTTTTTTTTAGTTATGCGGCAAATATTTCCATTTTGTGCAGTACTCTGCACATTCAACTTTGTTTTTTCGGTACACTGGTTTCAATTTAGCTCGTTCACACCCCATGAACTCCTCCTTTGAATGCATGCTATACCATTTATAATGACATATATATGTTTTAAACTTCAAAACTATCATTTTTTTGCTTCTTAGTTTGAAACTCCTGAAGTCTGCTGTAAACTAGTACGGGTTCTGAAGTTGTTTTCTCTTTGTGTATCTGTTCCTGACAAGCCTAAGTTATATGATTCAAGATAACTGGCTTTCCTTTCATTGTTGAAATGATTTTCTTTCATGGTGCTTATCTTTACACTTTGAAAGGACCTCCCTTGAGTTTATGCCTTTTTGTTTTATAACCATTCACCAGAATTTGATCATCCAATCTGTTAATAAGGTTTTGATATTGGTACCTTCTCTTATAAGTTGTAACCAAGGCACCAAGTGTCATCTGTGTTTGTAATATTTATTGTCTTTATTCAGGAGGTGGTTGTTTTTTGCTTCACATGTTTCAGTTTATCTAAGTGTCAACCTTTGATATGTATGGATATGAGAAATATTTGCCTATTTGTTTCAGGCCTGTTGAAGTTGAACAATCGATTCTCGAGGACTTGCGGAACCGTGCACAATTGAATAGCTTGGCATTGCCATCTGTTAGCTTCTATACATTCCTCAATACACATAATGGGTAAACTTAACAGTAATTTTTTAGGAAAGCTTAACAGTAATTTTACATTTAGAACTTCTTTGCGCACACTTTGATCTGGGAATTATTCTGTGGAAAGCAGATTGAACTGTTCGTCGATTTCACATGATGGATCGTTGGTTGTCGGTGGATTTTCTGATTCATCTGTGAAGGTTCGCCCAATTGGGCCCAAAGTTCACATATTCTTTGTCAAGCTATACGCATTTTAATTGGTATAAAACCTCTTTTGTTCACCAGGTTTGGGATATGTCAAAGATTGGTCAACCAACAAAAACATGTAAGTTCTACATTATTTTAAAATCATTTAATCCACTATATCTCCATAGTCAATGCTTGCTATGCTGAACTGCATACGTAATTTTGCATTTACTTTAGGCTGAATACCATGATTGACATATTTTTTGAATCTTTTATTGAACTACAGTTTAATGCATGTGTGCAACATTCGTTAACAATTCTTCTATGCCTGCTGCAATAACCTTGATGGCTATAATACTCATTTACCTGTCCTTATTTGAGTCCAAAGCCTGTAATGAACATCTGTATAGCTATAAAATTCAGATATTTGCAGTTATATTGTGATGGCATTTGCTGATTCGACAAAGTTTAATTTTCAGCTAGTTCACAGGGAGAGAATGGATCTTCCCAGAGCGAGCGCATGGCGACATTAGATGAAGGGAAAAGACCCTATACTCTATTCCAAGGTCATTCTGGGCCAGTGTATTCTGCGGCCTTCAGCCCATTTGGAGATTTTCTGTTGTCATCGTCTTCAGACTCAACAAGTAAAACATCTTGGTGTAGGGCCCATTTTGTTTTTTGTATCCCTCCTATCCTTTTTAGTTATTTTTGTAATAGCATTTTCTCCTTTATTTTTGTTTGTTACAGTTAGACTCTGGAGCACCAAGCTGAATGCAAATCTTGTCTGTTATAAAGGACACAACTACCCTGTTTGGGATGTCCAAGTAAGTAAATAACCGTGTAGGATGTTAACTTGTAATATACAAGTATATATGAGCTACTCCCTCCGTTTTACAATACCTGTGATTCTAGCCCTCAAAATTTTGCCACAGTACTTGTGATTTTCACTTTTCAATGCATCATTCTCACTTCCCAATGCATCTCTATCTCTCTTTCTCTCCTCTTTCTGTGCACTATATCTTTTTCACTTCTCCTTGTTTCTTGTGTCGAGAGCTAGAATCACATATATTGTGAAACGGAGGAAGTATACAATTTGTTGATACTTTTTTTTAACACTTTTTGACAGTTCAGTCCAGTTGGCCATTACTTTGCTAGTGCTTCACATGACAGGACTGCCAGAATCTGGTCAATGGATAAAATTCAGCCTTTGCGAATCATGGCTGGGCATCTTTCTGATGTTGATGTAAGTAAAACTTTTGGAATTCTTGGTGTTTAAATCCTTTTATTTTTTATTATTCATTTATTCTTTCCTGTATTGATGCCAACATGTTTCGCCTGATCCTTTTCTTTGCTTGCAATCCCAACAGTGTGTCCAGTGGCATGTAAACTGTAACTACATTGCCACAGGCTCTAGTGACAAAACTGTAAGACTATGGGATGTTCAGACTGGTGAATGTATACGGATGTTTATCGGTCATAGGAGTATGGTTTTATCACTGGCAATGTCTCCTGATGGACGATACATGGCATCCGGAGATGAAGATGGAACCATCATGATATGGGATCTCTCAACTGGTCGCTGCGTTTCACCTAATATCTCATTTCTCTTGCTTGATGGTTTTCAACTTGTTTTTACCTTTTATATCAAAATTGCTCAAAGATTTACTGTAGTTGTAAGCATGGCTTAATAAACTGATCAGCCCAGCTGTCTCACTATGGCTAGTTGCTTGAGCAGGACCAACCCGTAGGAACATAGCTGGTTCAACAAAAAAGAGTTGAACATCAAGTGACACGTATCTTTATGAGATCTTTAAACAGAACTCATGATTTTTTCCCCTTTGTAATCTGATTTGAATGTTGTTGGCTAATCTCAAAGATCAATGTCCCGGCCTTTTTGAAAATATTTTGTTTTGGTTTTACCGCTTTATTGCCTTTTAGATGGACACCAGAGTTCCTTGTCTGACACGTTGACATACTGTATTCAATAGTGTCACTTTTATACCAACAGTTAATGGCTTGTTCTAGAACAGTGACGCACCTTTTGGGCAGAGCATTAGCAAACACGACTGCAATCATTGGCTTATTGTAATGTGTTTCCAGTGGGGGTCTATTTTGTGAAGATTGAACACTGCTGTAGGTTACCATATTCTTTTCTTTTACAGATGTTTTCCACTTTTTTTTTTAAGTTGCAATGCGATCTTTTTCCAATATTTCTGCTTAAATGTAAAACATCATTTCTCTCATCCACAATTCATTGCCCAATTATATGATGCGTTGAAATACAGTCGTAGTTAAAATGATTCTACTATTCTCGTAGTTGTGAAGGGGCCCTGCTTGCATCTGGATCAGCTGACTGTACTGTAAAACTTTGGGATGTCGCTTCCAGCACAAAGCTCCTGAAGACTGAAGACACGTAAGTTGTTTAATTAGCGGGGTTGCTCATCCATTAAGGCATTTACATCTTTGGCCTACTCTGATTGCAAAATATCCATGTCTTTTCTTTCTTTTCTGAAACAGAAAAGGTGGTTCAACCAACAGACTAAGGCTGCTAAAAGCTCTCCCTACCAAATCAACTCCTGTTTATAGTCTGCGGGTGAGAAACTTTTATCCTCCATTCAGCACTGTTTCATTTAACTTGTTTTAATTGTGCAAAAGAATGAACTTATTTCTGGCAATTGCAGTTCTCTCGGAGGAACCTTCTGTTTGCAGCAGGTGCTCTCTCGCTGAACTCGTCGTAAGGTGTATGTTTTGTAGAATACAACTAGGATTGTTTCAGTTTTGACATGAGTAGTGAAGCTAACATTTCAGGGTCTTTGAACACTTGTAGAACATACATTTCCAACGAAACCAGCATGTAGTTGAAATGCGGCCCGCAAGCACAGAAACTTGTGTGTAATGTTGTAACATTATTCGATTATTACATTGTGTAAAGTTACCATTCTTAGGTAGTGGAACCATTTGCTTGAACAAAGACGTGGTGGGTGAGGCGGTGGCGAATATGTTTTGCCCTGTCCTGAACCGGTGGTCCACGGTTTCTGGCTTAAGCTTAATCCTGACATATTGACATCAGAAAACAAGGTGGGACGTCGTCCTATGTTTCATCAGCAAGGACAAAGGTGGTCTGCCCTGTCTTGTAAATGGCTAAAAGGAACCGGTCACGTTTTCTTTACAAGGGATGCAGTCTCATTCGACGGGGGAAAAAAAAAGGTGCTGCGTCGTCTTCGCTCTTGTTGCTCGTTTTTTCAATCCATCGTTCTCAGGAGTCAGGAGTCAGGACCACATCCCTTTTATTTTTGTATGATACATTTATCATTTATGTACTTCAACTTGTGTGTAATGTTGTAACATTCTTCGATTATTACATTGTGTAAAGTTACCATTCTTAGGTAGTGGAACCATTTGCTTGAACAAAGACGTGGTGGGTGAGCCGGTAGCGAATATGCTTTGCCCTGTCGTGAACCGGTGGTCCACGGTTTCTGGCTTAAGCTTAATCCTGACATATTGACATCAGAAAACAAGGTGGGACGTCGTCCTATGTTTCATCAGCAAGGACAAAGGTGGTCTGCCCTGTCTTGTAAATGGCTAAAAGGAACCGGTCACGTTTTCTTTACAAGGGATGCAGTCTCATTCGACGGGGGAAAAAAAAAGGTGCTGCGTCGTCTTCGCTCTTGTTGCTCGTTTTTTCAATCCATCGTTCTCAGGAGTCAGGAGTCAGGACCACATCCCTTTTATTTTTGTATGATACATTTATCATTTATGTACTTAATAATATGATATTTGTAGCATGCGAATACGTATCCGTGTGCCGCATTAACCTGGGATCGGACCGTCGGCTTAAGAAAGCGTACTACACGTTACCAGGCACGGCTCTCGATCTGACGATCGGTCGAGCGCTGCTCCTGCCACATCATTCCGCACGGCTAGTTCAGAGCTTGGACTGCGGCCTAAGCCAACCACGAGTCGACAGGTCGGGGCGGCCCCGATCGCATCGCTCGCCGCCGATTCGTGGTCTCTCACTAGCTCTTGGACGAGTACCACGGAGGACAGTGCCGGCGCTGTACTGCACCAAACGTGCGATCGCGAGCGATTCATATGGGCAGCAGCAACGCAGGCGAGATAAGGTTGCGCGCGTTCGTCGTCCGGCCGGAAGCGCGCGCGCCCCAGACCTAGTACTCGTCCGAGGACGGTCAGGCCGGGTCCCGCAGGCGTACGGCACGGTCTCAACTGTGTGGAACACAATCAGCAACTGACAAGTCATCTCCATGTGATGAGCAAAATTCACCTCTCTTTCCTTTTCATCTACTCTAGCCTCTCCTATCTCTTGTAGTAGTAATGAAGCATCTCAGTCATGGCTTTTCAGTCAGGATCAATGGTTCACAAGTACGGAGCTTGTGAGCTGAATTGTTCGTGATAGAGAGACTGCACAACATCAATTACATCTATATATTTGATATTTTGATCTCTCCAATTCTCCTTTCACCCTCCACCGGTAAAGTCACCAACAATTCTCTTAAAATCTTACGACCAGGCGTCATTACCACCTTGCCGCCCGACTGTGTGTCGCTGCTGTCACCAATTGTTGATGGTGATTACCGTTGGCTCGACATTAATTGAAGTTTTTTTAGGTTTTAAGTGAACCGCTACCTCTAGCCTTGGTGTTGATCCTAGTGTTCACAGTTGAGATACGTTTTGGGTACGTATGGGAAATCAATATGTTTAACCTTTAGCCATATGTATCTTTTGACTATTTTAGTTAATAGTAATTAACTGTCATTGCATTGTATCAATGACTGAAATTGCAAGTGTCTAAATAACACCTTTTGTGACAGATTTGGTACGGCCGATTGCTAATTTTGCATTTGAACCTCGTAAAGATCTGAATTCTGGAGTACATTATGCACTGTCTCTGCATTTGCATATATACGGGGACCTTTGCATGCTATCAGCTCGGCATTTTATTTTCGTCTGTCACGGGAGGGACCTGATCTAATTTTTGTGTTGGTTGGGACATGCAAACGTACAGTTTTGAACCGCTCTTGCCTTTCCTTGTCTTGGCTTGTCTTACTCTGAGAAGGAACGCTCTTGAGAATCACGATGGCTCGACCATTCATGCAGGACGCCGTGGAGCAACGGCAGGCGGCTAGTTGCTTTCGATGACAAGAATCTTTGCTCCGGCCGAGCCTCGAAACAAGATTTTGGCTTGTTTACACACACAGCTGCATGCGCTATTCTTGTTTACGCATGCCTTGCCAAACACAGTGAGTCCTGGGCGGAGCCAGAGATGATCGCTTCACTCCTGCAGTTGGTTAGCCATGCATGCACCGAGTAAAGTAGTGCTGGTTCCGAGCCAGTTTATCTGAAACTCTGAACGTCCCCAAATTGGAAATTACTCGTATTGTTAAAATAAACTAAAAGATGATATGTTTTTTCTTTTGGAGATCCAAATAGCTGATAAATTGCGTAAGCTGAAAATGGACCTGTCTATCTAGCCACGTTCCTAGCACTCTTTTTCCGTTAATTTATATTTTATCCATAATCTTGAAAGTATATACGCCTTCCAAAATATTTTTTCAATTTGTCACATATGACAACTTGTCTCAAAGAAAATTTAAACACAAAATGTACCTTTTAAAGGAGATGAACGGAATACAATGTAGTGAAATTGCATATTCAGGACGAAAATGAATTCTAATTAATGCATTTAGAGATATCATTTTTGTTGGAATTTGATTTTCTCTGTCGCTGAATGGGAAAAAAATACTGCTAAATGAAGGATGGAACGGCCTAATTTATGTGGTGATAAATTCTTATTCGAACCATATGTCATAAATTTATACTAAAAACTTGTGAAATTCTCTATTTGAAAAAATGTCACATTATCCTTTTCTCGTATGAATTAGTAATCATTTGTGAAGTTATCTAGTAGCATCAGAGTCATGTGAATCCCACGAAATTCCGTGAGATTGAATCTCATTGAAACCATGTTTTTTCTTTAAAATCCAAAAACTAAATGTTCTTACTTGTATTAATATAAGGTGTCTCATATTAAGAGAAAAGAGACCAAACGTGTAAAAACCAAACAAAACCAAAGAGAAAAAGTAAGCCTCTAACTACAAACACAAAGTTTCTGATTGGCTGATCGAAACTAAAAAATAGACACAGAGCGGGAAAATTTCAACACTCTCCATTCAAGAAAACCATTGCATACAACCAAACAAGATGTCGACATTGACGCCACGAACGAAGAAGGTAGGCAACCAACATGATGAGGAGACTCGAAGACAATGTCTCTAACCAGGTGACAACGTTCAAGAGGCCACCGTTTACATCCAGAGAAGCCTCATGACTAGGTTGTGCGGGGGCATCTCGACAACGCCGTCAATAAAAGAAAGAACATCTAAGGTGTCGTTGTTGCCTAGATCGGGCGAATACCGAGCAGACTTACGCCCAACGACCTTCGCACACCTGATCATTTATGTTGAAATTGCACCACCACGCCGCAAGCACGCCATCGACAGCACCTGTTCGCAAGCAGCTTCAACACCTACGCTGCTGTCGTATTTCCTCTCACCGACGACCACCGCGTTCATCGGTGCTGCCGATCCATCGCAAAAGAGTACATACACTTGTGATTTGTTGCGGCTGGCTTCACCCTGATTTAATCATGTTCTAGAAAAATTGTCCGCCACCTTCTGAACAGTTAGTCACGTTTAAAGTGCCGCCTTCAAAATCTAGCGTCACGAGCTGCCGCACTGACGGAACCGCGAGGCCGACCAGCTGCCGCTTTGCAATGCAGAGATACCCACAAGCACGGTGGGCAAACCAACGGCCGAAACGTCACCAGCCCGGGAGGACGATGCCCCTGCCCCCCTCGCCGTCCTTCCAGCACCGGCGGCTGCCTGAGGGGATGGTTTTGGATGCGTTACTGCCGCTCCATTTGACTAAAATGCTGCAGCCCTCCTTTCACTGTCTCGGACCCTAACCACTGCACAGCCGGCGTACTTAATAAATAATCTCGAAATGGCTTCACTTCCCTCAAGCTAAGCCTAGTCTAGGTACAACCTCCCGTCCCATCACCCTCCTCCTCTCCTAAACACCAGACTCTTCTCTCTTCCTGGCGGCCGCCGCCGCTCACCGGATCCAAGAAGCACCGATGACTCATCTCCCAGCTGCTCATCGGAGTTGTAGTATTTCGTTTGCGTTTATCTAACTTTTGGTTTCAGCCGTGCTTAACAAGGCCCTGAAGAGATTGACAGAAGAGAGTGAGCACACGGCGCGGCGGCCGGCACCGGACGCGTGCCGTCCCCGCCGCGTGCTCTCTCCTCTTTCTGTCAGCCTCCCTCCTTCGTCCGGGGCCGCAGGAGCCGGTTCAATTCACTTCATTTCCGTTCAATTCAGCAGCCTGCCCGTTCTGATCTGGGCGAGGTGACAGGCAGACGCCACTGCTGCCTGGCCGGAGCCAGGAGAGAGAGAAGGAAGCTTTCGCTGTAGCGCGATGGAAACCGTGCCGCGCAGAGGGATGGACACGCATGCTGCGCCAGGACGCTGGCTTTTGCAGCGCGTGCAGGCGGCAAGGACATGTCACCTCGTTATCTTCTAGATAAACGCATGGATTTGCAATATTTTTGGCTCCAGATTTGATCTGTTTCAGTCAGGCTGTCGGGGAGCCGCTACTCCTACCGAGGAGGAGGGAGAGAGACGACGGAGGCCGCTGCTGATACCGATGGCACGGCAAGACTGAGGAAGGGTTAAGAGTACTTCCACTAGGAGTAAGTTCTTGGGGCTTTGCAGTACACTGAAAAATGATTGGCCTCGCCATTTATTTAGATTGTACCCAAGATTTTTCTTCGCTCCGATCCGCTACTTCTACTTCCTCCCTGCCTTGGGAGCTGGATCAGGAGACGCTGACAGTACTTGTAGCACTGTGAGGATTTAACAGAACAAGAACTGCATCTTCTCTTTCTCTCTCCCTTGGTGCAGCTCATCTTCTCTCCAAGGCACTGTAGTCACTATTCTTGCATCGTTTCTGCCCTTTCTTCCCGAGGTTCTTGGTCCGGAGTTCTTGGGTCTGCTTGCGGCCATGGCGTTGATGGTGGTTCTGGTGTTCACGGGCTCCTGTTGGCTCAAAAATGGAGCATGGAGGCCACCATGTGATGAACCATATTTGGCAAAGACGGCGGCCTCACCCTTGCTTTTTGTCAGATCTGGCTTCATCTTAGGTATCTTCGTTGCATCTTTTTCTCACAATTCACATTTAGCCTTTTGGTTTTGGCTGGCCCCTTTCTTGTTCTACCTCATGATTTTTCTAGTTTATTCTCTCAACTCATATCATATCATGTCCCTCTTCCTCTATCTCCGCGAGACACATCGAGCGAATGCTGCTTCTCTTTACAAAGTTGCCTTTTCTATCGTAAGTCTCCTTTCTTCAGGGTTCCCTAGCTTACCATGCATTATCTTGTGGTCCTTCTTGGCTGCTCGTGAGTCATGAGAGAGCGAGTGACCGATTTGCTGCTGCTTTCTTCCTTTTTCTTTCAGGACACGGCGTCATGATTTAATGGGCAGCATCATGCAATTTAGCTTATTACTAAGGTATGAGCATAACCGTTTCCTTCTAGTAGTAGCTAACTGAGATGTAACGCGCTGATCGAGTATATAATTGTAGCTCGTGTTGTTCAAAAAGGAAAGTGCTTGTTTCATTGGTTGCATGTCTTTGTTGAATTTCTTATTTGAACAAATGTATTTTCTCAAATCTGGATATGCACCGTCATGGGTGCTGGATATACTGGACATCTAAGTTTCAATATGTTTCAAGATTACGTGCAGCTGCAAAAGCTGGCTAGAATTTTAGTTATTGGATTGAATTCAAAGACCATTTCATGAGATATACCCATTTTCTTTGCATATTGGTTGTAGAGTACACAAACTAGATTGGCTGCATTTCAACTACTATATGTGACGGCGCCTGTTTTGTTAAAATATGGTGGATTGTGGACTGTACAGTTTAATTGGTCTTATTGGCGGACTATGAGTAAAAAAAATATGTCAATTCAAGCATGTAATCATGGTGTATATAACTTACTGATTGTGCTGGCTAGTGGAGCACCTTTTCATATCAGCTTTCTCCTTCTTAAGCCAGCATATGCATGTAAAAACTATGAATCATTGTGCGAGTTATGTCTTACTTGAACAGGGTGTAGCAGATTGTTTGCAATCGAAAGAGTGTGAAATTAATCGCTCGATAATTTTTTAGATAATTGAACTGAACATTTGTAGATTGTGCACACTAATTTAATATCAAAATTAGCTTTAAAGGTTTCTCTGATGGAGGATATAGTGATTGTTAAAGGTAGGATAATTTTTTAAGACTCAACATGAGTGACAAGCAGTTATCATGCTCAACATGAGTGAGAAGCAGTTAACTCAACGTGAGAGAAAAAAATAGAGGAAACATAAATGTATCCATACATGCACTCTTAGTCTAATATCTTCTTGAAGGAAATGTACTCGAATTGATCTCTTCGTGAATACATATATACTTGTGTAATTTATATGTTTTTTTCTTTCACTTTTGTCCTCATATATGCTGCTTGTTCCATATTTATATTTTCCTAGCATATTGAACCAGTAGTACCGTGTAAGCATACAATCGTTGCGTACCTGTCTCTCTAATTAAAATTATCCTTTATGTGTTCACCCAAACAAAATATTTGTTTCTTCTGGTTGACTTGCTAATCTGTTTAGCCTAGTAAATTACACTAGTCCAGATACAAAGTTGCTATACACATTCTCTTCCAAAAGATTAAATTGCCAGGAAAATTTAATGACTGAATTATTATGTTACATGGCACCTTTTTTTCTCCTTGAGTTGACGCCTGACAGTGGATATGTAAAGTGATCTCGGACTTGTGCTAAATAAATCAAAATAGAAGAGCCCCAATATGGCTAAATCTGATTAAAACCTTCGTGGTGAGCAATATGCATGGTGGTCATGAGTTGTAATACATTGTGTGGCGAGTAAGATGCCTTCTGATACGTGAATCAGTTACATCATGTATGCATTGTTTCTCATGGCCATATGTATTCTATTAACAAGAAAAGATACTTAGAAGAAAAAACACAATTATAATAGTGTTAGTTCTGTGAATCCATTACAGTTGAAGATATATAAGCATAACCTTCAATTTAACATGCCATCTAGTAATCACATTCCTTTGCATAGATGCGCTAGATTTCCTCAAGGAAGCCCCATCTTGTTTACTCACATGGATGTATATTTCATATTTTGCTATATAATGGAAAAAGATTATCCAGTGTCTGCATCTTGACATAGATATGGTTCTGTTTCTTAGTTTTCTGACATAATTAATTAGGAACAAGCTGGATTTACATATAGTGTTAGCAACAGGTTCATTTGTATAAGGACACCTTAAAATGAACAAGCTTTGCTCCACGAAACTCATGCATTTAACTGAGTTTTGGACCCCTAAAACTTAGTTCTTTGTAAATGCAATAGTGCCATTTTTTGGTTCGGTCAAAAAAATACAATAGTGGCTTCATGCAAGATACGTATGAGATTCAATCTTTACGTATCAAATCATCATGTTTTCTCTTGGGGAACTTTCTTAGTTTACTGCGCCCTACACAAGCAATCTACTAATTGTTAAAGGGATTCACTTTGAGTCTCTTTTGATTAATCAACTAAGTAAAGAAAATCATTAAATACTGCAATCATGTGATATTTCAAGAAGACAAAACATGGGTTTGTCAGACACTCACTTGAATAGGTATCATTTTTGGTAACCAAATCTGATTAAATACCAGTTCCTTGTGTCTTGGGCATAATATGAAATATTGGATCATATGGATAACTTAACTAAAAGATACTAGAACCGGTACGGTGCAATTTTCTACTTTGACTCCAGTCCAGCATTCATTAACCTAAAAGCCGTTAGTAAACAAATTTCTTCAGCACAAACAGGCTGCAGAGTTTTGAACCTACAACCATATTATTTTCCACCCACAGCAACAAACCAACCATATTGATCATATTAATTCTATGATAAGGTGCGCCATAAGTCATACTCTCTTAAAATTGTTTATAAATTACACTGCCTCCATTTGATCTCTAACTAATTTTACATAAATTTATAATGTTATTATTTGGAATTGACCACATATTCTCCAATCAAACCAATGAACTCATTAGTTTGGCAAATATTTGGCACACCATATTCCATAGAAATAAGCAGAAATTGTACCAAACACCAGAGTATTAGTTAAGCAGATTCTTAGAATGAATTTGTAATATCCCTGTTTGCGTAATACACCATGGATTTAGTAAATACACCAAAATTTATTAAACAATAGTAAAGGTCATATCATGGAGTCAAAATAAAGTTTAGTTATATGCTGTCGTTTCCATAACTCTTCACATGTTTATACACTTTCTGCTCTAAAAAGGTCTTTCATGCCCTTTCAGGATTACTCTTCCAAGAGGCATCCTAGCTACCTGCAGAATGCTTCTTCTGAAGTTTCAGGTTTTTCCTTGCACTACTGAAACTTATATCAAGAACTACAGATTAGATAGCTCCAAAATATTATCTTCATTTAAAGTTCTATAAGTATTGGACTTGCATTTGCATTTAGTGATATGATTGTCTTGAGTTTGCTACATCTTTCTGATTAAACATGTCTGCATTTTTTTCCTCTCTTGATAAAATCTAAACAAACTGAGCAGCGAGCTATTTTGTTTCTTTTGTTTAGAGTGTTTATATTTGATTAGATCCTGCTTTTCTGGTCTGACAAAGTTACACAGATGTGTTGTTGAGAGATAAAATGAGGTAACAGCTTAGCTTTCCTGATTAGTGGACGCCTTGGAGTTATCAACAGTCCACCAAGAACAAAATTCTTCTTTGATTGGCCAGCACAGTGCAATTTGATTGAGCCTGAAACATGTGGCCTTTGTGTTTCTTCCACAGCATCCAATTAGTTTGTATGAACAGAGGGCTTAAAACTACCTACAGATGAAAAATTCAGTTGTGCAAGAGTAAGTGATGGGAAAGATTGCGAAACTAAAATTATGAAAAATAGCATCAATATATTCCTCAACATGATAATGTCTGCTGTGGCACAAAGTTTTGCATTTGCATCAAATCATGTGTACTTGATATTAGCTGGGTATCCTTTGCCACAAGCTGGAGTTCCTATTAGAATGTACTTTTGTCAATACAATAGATAATAAGTAATGGAGTCCAATTTTCGGTTCTTGTTCCTTTTCAGCAAGCCGTCTACAACTTAGATGCTGCAAACTACCCATCTTGCTGTGGAAACTTTTGAGGATGATTACCTATCTAAGCAACTAATAAGATCACATGCAAGAGTGTGCCATGGTTCAATCACAATAACAGTAGGTGATTTCTCTGGAAACAAGATAAATTGATTGTTCATGATATGGATGCTCGTTCAGAATAAGTGTGCTAGAAATGAGTTCTGCTGCTGCTACTTTAACGCTTAAAAGTGAACTACGAAAAATGTAACCATTTGCACTATGATATGCCTGCTTTTTCCCCCCTTTGTTAGATAAAAGAGGCATGGGATGAAACTCGTATGTTGCTATTTTAGACCTCCAAATTGTTAACTGTAACAGCGCGCATTTGAAAGAAACTGTTTGAACACTCTACGTTAATGAATGAAATCATAGTTCCTGTTCTCATGGATAGATGTCTAGTACTGCAGTGCCTTCATACACCATCCTGTTGTCAATGTTTTTATCGTAAACACTGCGGTACAGCTGCGGATTGTTGAACTCGGCTTCCCGTTTCCCAGCATTATATTTACTGCTCTGCATAATTTTTGGAATCCCTCATTTATGAATAGGCAGAGATCCTGATGTTATTCCTGGGAAAATAAGACACTTGTTTTGAGTTCCTTGTCAACAGATTGTTGCACGAAAATGCTCTCATGCCAAGAATAAAGTTCATCATACTAAAATCTCAGGAGCTGATACAATCAATCAACCTAACGAGACAACCAGAAGATGTATGCCAATGTTGATGTTGATTGGGCATGCATCAAGATTACAGACGCAATGGTGCTAGTGGGGAATGTGCTTTGCCATATGGAGCAGGTATTTTTTATTTACCATTATTTTATCTTTTATCTTTTCTAGTGACCTTGCCGCATGCTATAATGTCATAATCATACTCTAGTGATCTTTTCTTTCACAATCAGAGTACCAAATAAATCTGCTGGTTGTGAAGGCACCTCAAGCAAGACGCTAAGCATTGTTAACGTTCATACTAGCATGTAAGGTGACGCCTTTGTGCATGGTTCCTGTCCTGAAAAACTTCAATAATTCATGCTGAAAATGGTTATTGTCGTTTTCGTCTTGTTTCTCCAGATCATGTCGGATATGCGGTGAGCGTGTTTTTTCTTTCACTGGGTGACGATGCTTCTGTAGTTCTGTTACAGGAGTTTGGTGCCAGTAAGAGCAATGCTTCCTCCTTGTCCTAGACTGAACTATTCAGATGTCACTTTTTTTTTTTGAAAAAGTTCAGATGTCACTTTCAGAATGGTTACCAAATGATCTGTGAGTTGATGGTATTGTAAGAGCAATGCGACGAGTGCTTCCAGCTTTCTTGGAGAAACGTCACGCTCGATATCAGTTGACCAGATAGAAGTTGAGGTGCTGATGTGATGTGCCAAGGTTCAAACTGATGTGCAACAAATTGCTCCTTCCAAAGAGGCAGGTAGTGTAGTACACTAGAACCACCAGCACACAGCTGTAGCGAATGTACTGCAGTACGATCCATAATCTATTGCTTGGTGGTTGTCATCCTGTCGGTCAAGAGTCTCGTCGGTTTATGCAAGGTTGCAAAGCTTTCTGAACTCTGAAGAGGTGCACGATAAATAATCAGAGATTCAGATCAACCTTCATTATCTTCCATGTGGAGGCGAAAGGCATTCTCAATGTGGGAGAACGTAGGTGAGACGTGGAGTTGAGGTGGAAGCTTGTGCTTGTCTTTGACCGTCTTGCTAAGTACAGTTTACGTTAGCTTTATGAAATTTTGTAACTCGCGCCTCCGTAAACCATGGACCCATACTTTCGTCAAGAAATTTCATGGGTATGAATCAATATAATTAGCGAGCTGGCTATGCATTTGTTATCCTGTATAAATCATAACCTAAGCAAGGTTGTTTGATTTTTTTTTTGAAAGACCAAGGTTGTTTGAATTTCAATTTTGATCTCTTTATTGGTAAGGAACTTGCAGATTTCTAACAACAACAGTTGGTGTAAAACATATATAGGAATATTTGAATTAAATTTGTCATAACGGTAAATAGTAAATTTACCAACCTACCACATCTGTAGGGAAAAATAGTAAGACCATAGATATGTATGTAGGCCAAATTTGCTGGTGGACACCGTGACCTTGTGGAATTGGCAGGCGGACACTGAAAAAAGTCGATTTGGCTGCAGGACACTATTAAAACGTGGAAATTAGCTGATGGACACTATAACGTAGGAGAAGGGTTGTTATGAATTTTTTTTATCTTGCTGTACATGACATATGACAACTTGAAATTTTGCATAAGTATTTATTGTTGCATTCTCTAGCTATGTGTCTTTTTTCACAATTTTTCTTGACTGTTTGTATAGTTTAATCTGAAAAATAGATGCTCTTTATGTTGAAAAGTTATGCAAACAATCAAAAACAATTATGATAAAAAAAATAGATAGATAGATAATGCAACAATACATAGATATGCAAAATTTCAAGTTGTCATATGTCATGTACAGCAAGATAAAAAAATTCATAACAACCCTTCTCCTACGTTATAGTGTCCATCAGCTAATTTCCACGTTTTAATAGTGTCCTGCAGCCAAATCGACTTTTTTCAGTGTCCACCAGACAATTCCACAAAGTCACAGTGTCCACCACCAAATTTGGCCTATGTATATATGTTCCTTTTATAAAAGATGTTTGTATATACTACCTTGCATAAAATGGTGGAGATTTCTTCGCCAAAAAAAGGGTGGAAATTGGGAGATTGACTTTGGATCATAAATCTCGGCGCGTCACATTTGGTCGGAAATCAGAACTGATTTATGGG
>LAPY01002233.1:49453-60667 GCA_000970635.1 Eragrostis tef
CATCACGTTGCAACTCATAAACACCGGCCGTTGTTGTTGGGGTGGGTTGGTTAGGCAGCCCTGTGCCCCAGAGGCACTGGAGCGAACAGGTGATTCCGGCCTGAGATGGTGAATCGCGCGTGCTCCGGGCCACGGCCGACCGGCCGTTTCGCCGCATCCAGGAAAGCCGAAAGCGATGGAAGAATGGACAGGTCGGCTTCGTCTTCGTCAGGCTCCACACGACGATGCCGAGCGGGCCAATTGGGAGGGCAAATCATTGGTCGAATGCAGCTCCAAGCGAGTACTTTTTGGGGGAATGGCTAGGTCATGCGGTCAATGGGTTACCAGATTTGGTCTTTGGGTTAAGTGGCGCTGCCAGGGGAGAATATTACCATTTAGAAGTATTAAATAAAGTCTAATTATAAAATCTTTTTATAAATAGGGGCTAATTTTTGAGACGAATCTAACGAGCCTAATTAAGCTATGTTTCGCTACAGTAATGCTACAGTAACCATCTTCTAATTATGGCTTAATTACGGCATAATTACCCTCATTAGATTCGTCTCGTAAATTAGCACAGAGTTCTGCAATTAGTTTTGTAATTAGACTTTGGTTAGTACTCCTAAATAACAATATTCCAAGTGGCTAAAAAAACAAACAGCCCCATTGGTTCAGCGTTTGATGGTGGTGCAAATTCTTGCAATGTGGTTTCAGGCTTTCTTTTCTGTATGGGAAGTGTATGGATGCATTGTGAAGTACTGTTCATAGTCATGTCGACCAAAAAAATCTTTCAAAACAGGAAAGTGTTTACATCTGTACATTTGGGAAATACAATTCTCAGCCAGAAAGCTTATTCTCTGAACCAAAAAATAAAGTTGCAAATGCTAGAACACCATCCAGTGTGATTCCCTCTTGGACTATGCTTTTGTTGTTCCTACAATGCATCCTGGACTCTTGTGACTTTCCTTTATTGCCTATATTTTTTTTCGAACCGGGTTTTACCCACCCCCATGTCACAGGGACACGGAGGTCCAAAGAGTTTACAAGGTCCTGAGAAGCATGTAAGACCAGAGAGAAAGGAAACGGCCTGCCACCCCCAATTTATTGCCTATATGTGGTGGAAGAAAAGAGTAACTCAGCTGCACCTATGCATCATGATGCCTCAAGTGGTTGAACAGGTACAGTGTAAGGCGAAAACCAATCCGCATCAAATACGTCTTGCAGCTGCGAAACTATCGAGGGGTTGTATGTGCCGAAGCTCACTCCGGCTGTGGTGTAGAAGTAATCCCAGATAAGGTTGCTGGTGCCGATGTTCGCCCGCACGTCACTGACAGCATACTTGCCATGGTTCACCCGCGAGAAGTCAGGGTAACGGTTCCCCGTCGGAGTGCCGTGCGACAATGCAGGCCCCGTCTTGTTGTACCCTGGAACCATGTAGTATTTGACCTCAACCTTGCCACCGCAGTTGTTATACTTTGAAGATGTGCAAAGGACGTTGGAGTATAGAAGGCTTTTCAAGTATTTTTCAGTACTTGGGATGAAATGTGTCCAGTAGGCAACAAGTAGCCTCACAGTTGCATTCTTTGAGAAGACTACCTGCCAATGATTGATTTTACCCTGGTCAGATCACTGCAGTTTTGATCTACAAAAGGAACACCGCATGTTGCTACGTAAAGCTAAGAAAAGAAAAAACTAATTGAAATAACTCAATCGAATACTAATGGGTTTCCAAAGAAAGTTATCATTGGTTTCCATAAAGGCTTTACCAGCTAAGTTGGTGTTCAGCCATGGCAAACAGCCAATTGAATAGGAGTGATCATGGTGCTAATGTAAATGCATAAACCATAAGTGAAGTGTGGCTGCGTGATGACTTCAGTGTTCAGCAGCAGTAGTAGCCATGGCAATCCAAAATAGGGTTAGACTGGAGATAGATTAGCAGTGAATGCACCAACTAATTCAACCACTACTGAGGGAGTTCATACCGCAGAACGCTCTTTTTCTTCTAAAATATTATTCACATGTTCCCAAACCAACATCTATGTTAGCTTTCAAATTTTCCTCAAACAGCCGTACTTCCATAAACAGCCTTGCATCCTGACATGCACACATTTTATATTGGTGGAATAACGGTGAGCCATCATTTCAATTTCAGTAGAATAGTTAAGACCAAATGTCGCCTTGCAGCCTAGGCAGCTAACATTGAAATATGAACTAGATCTCTTATTCTTTTGTCGAAGAGCATGGTTTTTAATTAACATCTAGACAATTTCCTGGCTGATTTTCTGCCATAAAGAGGCACTAAACAATTCAATATGCTGTAATTTGCTATAGACTGTATCATCAGAAGATCATAAAAGAAACTGAACCAAAGGTTTGTCGTCGACATGTTAAATCAAAACTTAAATACCTCTGTGATTGCTGACGACAAAGATGGCCAGAAGACTGTTGAAGTAGCATATTGTGACTGCCCAAGCCAATCCATAGTACTTATTCGTACAGTTCCCCCAATCTTGACAGATTTAATGGTGTCAACCCAACCTTGCTCATCTGTTTGGAATTTTCCAAATGACACCTGTGAAGAGAAGATGACATCAACAACTCGAAATCAACTACTGCTTACTAGATTTATCATACAAACGACTTTTATCTATTTGTCAGTCTTAATCATAAGTTGTAGTGAACCATGAATCACTTCTACATGTCGAAAGATGTACAGAAACCAAACAGAACTTTAGTATTGCCATGAACTGAAAAATTCCATGGGCTTATACATCATTGTATCACCAGGAACATCTATCATGCATTTATACTTAAAGATAGGTTACTAAAGCATGGTTGATCGAGTAGCAATACTTATACGTTTATAATGTGCTATAATAACCGGAAGTTATTTTTCTTCAGAACGAGAAGCATATAGTTTTACCTCAGGTGGAGCAAAGGAAAGGTAGCTCAAGTTGTGTTCCAGAGTGGATTTGTTGTACCCAGGTGTTTCAAATGAAACATCAATCATTTCAGGATTGGCAAGTGTCGGATAGCCATCCACATATGGGACGTCAACAGAAGGTGGTATAGGCGACCTGTTGGCAGATTAGATTATTTTCCTGCTGTCTGGTCCAATGAAAATAAAAACCGTTTATAATATGCATGCAGTATTTTTAGAGCACTTGATGAAATTACAACATCTGATTCGGGTAAATACATAGCACCAACTAAATCCATCTACGAAATAAGGAGGAAGGTTAAACTATAAAGGATACTGCACTCAATACTGTCAGAGCCCCTAAAGCTGGATTGAAATGATGTAAATTGCAGGCAAGATAAGCAAACTGATATATAATGATAATCTAAACCCATATGCGAACCAGCCATTTTTCTGCAAATCGTGAACTTTTAGTAAATCGGTGTAAATTACGGAGAATCGTAGGTTATAAACCTGCATCTGTCTCTCGGCTGTAGAAAATGTGACCAGCATGGAACCTTTCTAGAAACTTGCCATTGCTTATCCCATGCAACTTTAGTGTAAGTAGTTGAATTGAGTGTTGAAAGTGTCCAAAGATTTTGAAAATATACTTCCACAGTTTTGGCTACCTGTGGACAATCTGTAAAATAAATCCCAAGTTCCTTGACCTGCAAGGTAAGTTAAAAAGGTGGAACATGATAACCAATTAGTTTTTCCGTGATATACTGCAACTGATGACACAAATGTATTGGAATTCCTGTTATCAGATATACCTGAGTAAGGGACTTCCAATCGTTGTTTGCTGAACCGATATACACATCATTTTTATCTGATATCCAGACTTTTGCATGTACAATGCCAGATCCCCACCAATCATCAAAAAGAAGGGTTACATTCTTGACATTTGGTCTTCCTGCAGCCAGATTGGCACTCTCTTGGTCAAAATCAGGAGCAAATCCAGAGTGTTGCACGATCCTGAAACCATGCTACCATTGTTAACAGAGGAACTAAATCTCCCCGTGTGTGAGATATTTAACTGTTTATTACTGTTTAGTTCATTTTCTTCCTGCAGCCAGATCGGCACTCTCTTGGTCAAAATCAGGGGCAAATCCAGAGTGTTGCACAATCCTGAAACCATGCTACCACTGTTAACTGTGGAATTAAATCTCTCCATGTGTGGGATATTTAACTATTTATTACTGTTTAGTTCATTTGTCTATCATTTTCATATTATTTGAGTGCGACATGAGCTCCATTGTTGGCAGAAAGAGAACTCAATATTTCGAATGTTTAGGTCAACATCCTCCTCCTATGATTAACCACCATCATGATAAAGACTCATCATTCAAGTTTTAGCAGCAAATGCAATACTTGCCTGATTTTGATCTTACGATCTGCAGCATTCTCCAACGCCTTGTAAACCCGAAGCCCTTCATCAGCCCCAAATCTCTTCATGTCGCTCTGTGAGAATCCATACTCCCCCGATTTTGGGTTCTTTGGCTGCGCTAAGAACTGCCAGTACTGTGCAAGGATATCCAGGTTCTTTGTTGCGTTCCCGGAGAGCCACTGCAGCACATCCCCTAAGGACCGACAGGAAGAGCACAAATCAACAAATGTACGCGAGTGCGATTTCTACATAATTCACAAAGCTAAATTGATCTCACTTCTCTCACATGATGTCAGAGAAGAAGCATTTGTAAAATTGTAACTCAAAAGGCTTTCAAACTAGCAATCAATAAATTTTGGCACCCATGCCCAAGTTTTACCAAATTTCACGGTAACAGTACAGTGACCCAAACAGAACGAGTAGCAAACAAGCAATCCACTAACCTTTACCAGAATTTCAGAATCTGCAAGATATAGTTCTAAGAAAACACCGTCTTCCCAAAACAAACATCTTCACATTCTCAGTTTGGTAATAGAAGGAATGACTAGGGATACCATATTTGTCCCCTTTCACTCTATGAACAGTCCAAACAGAATAAGATTACACACAGCTGAAACAAAGCAGACATGACGAAAACCTTCGGACATTTTTCACCATTCCAACATCATCTAGTCTACCAGAATGATGGAATCCGTAACGGTCCACAGCGCAAAGCAGTAATGGAGCACACAGAACGATCGCATCAAAGATGAATCTTCCCGACAATTCCGATATTTGCCGCCCAACCAACGAGTCCCCGGGCGACGGCACCAAGGACCGAGGCCCCCGACCCAAACCGCATCGACCCCGACTGTTCAACCAACACCAAGAAACGGCACGAGCGGAGTAGAGTGAGAGAGTGTGTGAATACCTGTGGAGAGAACTCCGGGGACGCGGCGGAGGTGCGGCATGTCGGTGGGGATGGACTGCACCAGCCACGCCTTGCAGGTGGCCTCGGCGGACGGCGGAGGACCCCATAGCGCGGCGGCGACGAGGAGGACGGGAAGGAGGAGGACTCGGAGGTTGGTGCAGGAAGGCATGGATCCTGGACAAGCCTCGCTCCTTGTAGTCCGTCTCTGCAGTCCGCTGTGAAAGTGGAGTCAGGACAGAGTGGAGGGAGTGGAAGTGGAACTTTGGAAGCTGGAGCGTTGAGCTTTTGTACTAGTGTGTCTTGCTTCTTGTACATGATTTCAGACACATGTTATGTATCCTACATATAATTTTTCAGAAGGATTTTTAACAGTTCACATATGTTGCTGGAGTAGTTTCCACGATGGAATTGTTAGGAAAGTACGACTTAAGTGGTCTTAGAATTTTAAATGTTACTCACCGCAAATAAAACAGATCGAAATTTCAAAAGGTTACATAACTTAGCTGTTTACCAGATATACATTGACGCATATCTAGCCACCATGTAGTGGCAAATCACATTGTATTGTAGTACATCTTCCAAATTTTATAACCTTTGTTGTTCCTAACACATTTGCCCGGAGAAACATTCACTCACATACACATACCAGTCATTCTCGAAAAAACATACACACACCAGCATTCACTCTCAATCAGCACACGAACGCATACCCCAATTCTAGCTTGAAACTTGAAGCTTCATACATGATTGTTTACTGCTCCCTCAAAATTTTAATTGATGGCATTAAGACAACATTCTCAGTTCATTATTGTGATATGCAAGCCTTAACTAAAAATTGAAACAAAGAAGTGGAAGAAAAACTGATGACCTATAATCGGACAAAGTTTCTAGTAGTAGATTATTAAAACTCTTACATTCAAAGTTAGTGCCATGGTGAGTCAGTTGAATGAGTTGCACATGTGTAACCTCTATTGTGTAGTCGCACAGAATATCACTACTGGTTGCATCCTTCTTGCAAATGAACTAATCCAAAGTATGCTCCAGAGGGACCTTTTGCCATCAGAGATGCATGTGTGCCCTTTTCTACGATGGTTCCTTTCTCAAGTACAGTGATCATGTCACAACTCTGGATAGTGCTAAGTCTGTGTGCCACCACAAGACTTGTCCTTCCAACCATCACTTCATCTAGTGCCTCTTGCACCACTTTTTTTTCGAACCAATGAGCAGGAGCACTGCTCTTTCATTTCTTCTTGCACCACTTTTTCAGACTGGCTATCGAGAGCACTTGTAGCTTCATCCAGCAGCAAGATAGTTGGGTTCTTTAGGATGGCACGTGCGATGGCAATGTGCTGCTTCTGCCCTCCCGAAAGCTGGAAGCCTCGATCACCACGCCATGTAACATACCCATCCTTAGGCTATCTTCAACGAATAGCCTATTTTGAAACTTACATAGGAAATGGGGGGCAAAGACAGAAAAACTGTCTTCAACGGAGCACCCAATCCACAAACGCATTTTCGTTCCCAGGACGCTCGCTCCGCAAATATACGTCACGGAACCGCCGCGACGCTTTGCTTCCGACGCGTCGAATCGTTTTTCCTCCGCCGCGAGGTCGCGGGACAACGGACGTCGGCACGGGAGATGGCGAGGGTGCGGCGGCGCGGGGTCCCGCCTCCCATGGCGAATCAAGCCCACCTTGAACCAGATCTGGGAGTCGGCCTTGAACCAGACGGGTGGAGCTGAAGATCTGGCAGCCGGACGGGAGGAAGAAGGAAACGGAGGAGGCCGCGGTGGACGAGCTCCGCGGCGGCGCGAGCTGGGCCCGCGGCGACGAGCTCCCCACCAGGAGGGAGAACACGGCAGCGCTCGGCGGCGACGCGCGTGAGCGGGCACGCGGCGGCGCAGGGCAAGGACGCCATGTGGGGCAGGGACGCGACGCGGCAGAGGGTCTTCCGTTGGAGATTGCAATTTTTTGGCTCCCTTCTTTCCCTCTTGAGATGACCAATTTGAGATTTGCGTACCTCCTTCCGTTGGAGATAGTCTTAAGGTTGCTAATGAAGTAGTGTGCATTCGCTGTCCGTGCTGCATTCTCAATTTCAGCTTGACTTGCTGTCTCTATACCATACATACATAATGTTCTCTCTGATCGGCAAAAAGTATAGGTTCTTGGCTAACCAAGCCAATGTGTCGTCTCAAGGCTCGAAGATTGTAAGTCTTTATGTCTCTACCATCAATCTTGACAACCCCACTAAGTGGATCATAAAACCGCTCTATAAGGCTGATTATGGTTGACTTGCCCGAACCACTATGCCCAACAAGGGCTATTGACTCGCCTGGTTGTAAGTTCAAAGATAACCCTCTATAGACTACCACATCCGGCCTTGATGGGTATGCAAAGTCAACTTCTCTAATCTCCACCTCACCCCTGAGTGTCTTCGGCTTGTATCCTTCGGGATCAGGGTCAATTTTTGATTCTCTATCAAAAATAGCAAACATTGATGTTATTGCATCATCACCCTTAGCAAGGTCGGTTGCCATGCTACCTGCATCTGCAATCGCACGTCCGGTACCTGATAGAATACAGAAAGTTTGAAATAGTGCCTTGGATGTAATTTGTTGGTCAACCATGAGCTTTCCGCCATACCAATAGGCAAGGACCCATGAGCAAGCTAAAAGACACAGATGTTCGAAGGCCGAGGCCTGCAAACCATGTCTGTCGGATACATTCTTTCCTTATATGATCCTGTGACTGGCCAAATTGGCTTCGGATGTGATCTTGTGATGAGAAAGCAGTGATGGTGCGTAGATTGGATACAGCCTCAACAGCGAGCTTACTACATTTAGATTGTGCCTGCGTCGATTTCTTTGACATGCTCTTAAGTAAGACACGACGAGCATAGAAGCAAGCGATGACAAGAGGTTGTACTATTATGATGACTAGGGCCAATCGCCACGCAATGATCAAACCCATGGGGCACGAAATAAACATAGAAGAAACTGTTTCAATCAACATGCACATCCGGTCTCCAACAAGTGATCTCACCTACAACGCACCTCCCTTCTTTCCCTCTTGAGATGACCAATTTGAGATTTGCGTACCTCCTTCCGTTGGAGATAGTCTTAAGGTTGCTAATGAAGTAGTGTGCATTCGCTGTCCGTGCTGCATTCTCAATTTCAGCTTGACTTGCTGTCTCTATACCATACATACATAATGTTCTCTCTGATCGGCAAAAAGTATAGGTTCTTGGCTAACCAAGCCAATGTGTCGTCTCAAGGCTCGAAGATTGTAAGTCTTTATGTCTCTACCATCAATCTTGACAACCCCACTAAGTGGATCATAAAACCGCTCTATAAGGCTGATTATGGTTGACTTGCCCGAACCACTATGCCCAACAAGGGCTATTGACTCGCCTGGTTGTAAGTTCAAAGATAACCCTCTATAGACTACCACATCCGGCCTTGATGGGTATGCAAAGTCAACTTCTCTAATCTCCACCTCACCCCTGAGTGTCTTCGGCTTGTATCCTTCGGGATCAGGGTCAATTTTTGATTCTCTATCAAAAATAGCAAACATTGATGTTATTGCATCATCACCCTTAGCAAGGTCGGTTGCCATGCTACCTGCATCTGCAATCGCACGTCCGGTACCTGATAGAATACAGAAAGTTTGAAATAGTGCCTTGGATGTAATTTGTTGGTCAACCATGAGCTTTCCGCCATACCAATAGGCAAGGACCCATGAGCAAGCTAAAAGACACAGATGTTCGAAGGCCGAGGCCTGCAAACCATGTCTGTCGGATACATTCTTTCCTTATATGATCCTGTGACTGGCCAAATTGGCTTCGGATGTGATCTTGTGATGAGAAAGCAGTGATGGTGCGTAGATTGGATACAGCCTCAACAGCGAGCTTACTACATTTAGATTGTGCCTGCGTCGATTTCTTTGACATGCTCTTAAGTAAGACACGACGAGCATAGAAGCAAGCGATGACAAGAGGTTGTACTATTATGATGACTAGGGCCAATCGCCACGCAATGATCAAACCCATGGGGCACGAAATAAACATAGAAGAAACTGTTTCAATCAACATGCACATCCGGTCTCCAACAAGTGATCTCACCTACAACGCACATTTTGTTGTGTTTGATTAGGAAACTTGAATCCAACTATTCGTACCATTTTTTATATGATCAACTTATATAAAAATAGGATGCAATATTTATTCGTGTACTTACAACATTCAGCCTGTTCGCTTCGCTTCTTTGCAGCGGCTGTTTTACAGCAGCTACAGTGTTTTATTTATTTCTTCTGCAGTCGCTACAGTGTTTCTGCAGCAGCTACAGTATTCGCAGTTATTTTTCTGCAGCCGCAGCTGCAGCCTGCCGAACAGCCTGATTAGCGTCTTTGGCAAGCCGCGAGCATATAGCGCCGGTGGAGTTCTCGTCTCGATCAAACCATCCAATCTCGAAAGTGATGATTTTCGCAAATATCTTTTCCCTGATCCTCGCTGTAAGGTATTCCCCCATGACACCAAAGCTATAATGCTTGCCAACATTGAGAAAGAACATTAGCACTGCCAGAAAAACGAACATGAATGAATATATCCTGGTTTTCTCCTTGATTTCGTTGTAATCTGTCAAGAAGTAGACTGATAGCATGGTACTCAGAGCATATGCAAACATAGGTTGTATGGCACCAAAGACAACTGCACAAAAGCTCCCGAGCAGCGCGTGCTTCCACTCTAGGGCATTCATCATAAGTATTCTTGTAAAGGATGGGGCAGCTGTTTTGTAGCAGCTACAGTGTTCTAGTTATTTTTTCTGCAGCCGCTATAGTGTTTCTGCAGTCGCTACAGTGTTCGCAGTTATTTTTCTGCAGCCGCAGCTGCAGCCTACTGAAGAGGCCCAACGTGTCTTCTTGTTGATTGTTTTATTCTCTATCGCATCGCCGGTGGACTTTGCACAAGTTGGCCTGCTAGTTGACGAGAATAATCTCCCAGTCACGTCTTCAGCTCTAGGTTGCCCCGGTACAATTGCGGATGATATAATACCATTTTCATCGACCTCGTCCATCTCACCATGATCTCTTGTAAGCTGAAGACGGACAAGAGAGGAGTAGATGCCATTCTCATCAACCATGAGCTCATCGTCCTTCGCAAAAAAAAAAAAAACCATGAGCTCATCGTGTGAGCCCACCTCCTTGACCTCACCAGACTGCATGACAACAATCATATTAGAATTTCGGATGGTGGATAGGCGATGCGCAACAACAATAGTAGTCCGACCCATGGAGGCCGTGTCAAGTGCCTGTTGCACGACACGCTCCGACGTGGTGTCGAGTGCGCTTGTGGCTTCATCGAGGAGGAGGATCCTCGGTGACCTTAAGACTGCTCTGGCAATAGCAATCCTCTGTTTCTGCCCTCCACACATTTGGATACCGCGCTCGCCCACCTATTGGTAGAAGAACTAGTTATAATACTTCCTCCGTTTATTTTTGTTGGGCGTATTGACCGCAAGGAGTTTTCTACAAATCATGGCGTATTTGGGTTGGTCACCTCGTCTCTTGTGTGTGCCTCTTCGATTAGGCTGGGTAATTAATTTGTATGCCTCGCTTATTCGCCTGGGTAATCGAGTGGGCCAATCGCATGCCATGCATATAGGAATTAAACGGAGGCGCGGCCACAGAACGAAGCATCAAAACACAAATCGAGTAAAGAGTAAGTTCTGAGTTAGTCTCTATGCCTTTTGCAAATACGCCTAAGAAAAACAAACGGAGGGAGTAGGTCGTTAAACAATGTATGTAACTAAACTGCATGTGGATAACCCTAGCCCCCGCGCCGCCCCTTGGGGCGTCTCGGGCGGCGCCCTCACGCCGCCGCCAGCCCATCCATCTCCTCTTCCTCTCCACCCTGCCGTCGCCGGAGCCGGCATTGGCACAACCCGCTCTACACGGCAATGATGGCGGCGGCCGGGAGATCTCC
>LAPY01002234.1:34042-53233 GCA_000970635.1 Eragrostis tef
ACTCATCAAAACCATAACGAGGAGGAGGTTTTCTAGCATTGGCTCTAGGATCTCTACGTTGTGCAAGAGGCAATTCTACATGATCAAGAGTGGGAGAGATATTACCGATCGGAGTCGATGAGCTTAAAGGAGAGGGATCCAAGGATGGGATTGGGAGTAGAGTGTCAGACACTTGTTTAGGTTGTGGCTGCTCCCCCTTCTTCCTATACCGCTTTCGCTCATACACTATAATTTGTTTCTCCCCCTGTTTATCATCCCTCTTGTCTTCCATACTTCTAGTAGGACAAGGAATTGTCCCAACAACCACCACCTCATTATCTTAAGCAGTGTGGCCAATGCCCCAACATTTGCTCTAATCGTTTCACTAACTTAAATTTTTCTACACTCAACTCTCTTCTATTCTCCTTAAATTCAACGTCCGAAGCCTCTAACTCAACAAGCAATTTAGCCGCAGCCATCACCTCTACTGAACTCATCACACCTTTTGTAACAAACAAATCACCCATACAGCGACGTTCTCCTGCCGCAGTAGTCTCATCCACCATCTTCACTTCTAACTCAACCATACTCATCATAACAGATCAGACCAGTAACACCTGTCGGATAATCCGGTATACTGCCGGACAGTCCGAACCTGGACAGGTCATAACAGAGACTCCCCACCGGACAGTCCGGTATGCTACCGGACAGTCCGGAACTGATTCTTCTTCCTCTGCACGCTTCACCACGGCTCCTCTCTTCTCCCTTCTTCTCTCACTCCGCAACCTCAAATCCACAGGAGCAACAACAACAAATCCATGACAGCTCAGGCCACCATCGAGCTACACCCACGTACCGCAAACTCCCAAGCAAAAGGCAAGTTATTTTCCTTCTTACTTTTCCTTTCAATTCACAACCAGCAGCTCGTCAACACACCACAACAGCAGCTCGCATCAGCACCACTTCTTCTCATTCCTGATTCAGCAACAGCTCGCAGCCTCAACTCACACCACCACCAGTCAGCAGACCCGCACGGGCTCCAGCGCGGCCAGCAGCGACTCTCGCTCGCCAGCCGCGTCCGTGCGCCCCGGCCAGCTCGGCCTTGCGCGCTCGCACCGCGCAAGCTGCGTCCGCGCCCGCGCGCAGCTCAAGCAACGACGCGCCTCGCCGCCTCCGCGCAACGCATGCCCGCAGGTCGCGCGTCGCCGCAACTCACGAGCTCACCGCCTGCACCGCACGGACGCCGGCGACGTACTGAACCCTAACCCTAGGTCGCCCAGCTCTGAATACCATGTTGGATTTTGGGAAGAATGGATCTTCTTGCTCTCCCACACAGCCATCTCCCCATTATATTCATCAACTTACATTTTGGTCCCTTACATTTATACATATTACACCAACAGTAGTTGTTGACGAGGATCTGGAATGACTCTTGGGTGCAATACCCCATGTGGATGTGCATGTCCATCCTTCCAGGACGCAGCAGTGCTGGGTCGAGCCGTTCCTTGTAATTGGTCGTGAAGATTATGATTCTTTCCTCCCCTGTTGTTGACCATAGTTCATCAACAAAGTTGAGCAGCCCAGATAGTGTCACCTGTGCAGGAGCAGGGCATCCAAATTCTCATCAGCATAGCCACATCGGTAAGAAAATAAAGGTCATGTTAAAATTATTCTAGCTCCAAAGTTCTCACCTTGTCTTCTCCCTTCTTTTCTTCGGTAGAACCCAACTTGTCACTTTTCTTAAGTTCCTCCCGTTGTTTCAGCTCGATGGTACAGTCGATATCTTCAACTACGAGAATGGATCGGTTGCTCATGCCAACAAGAAGCCTCCTGAGGTATGAGTTGGAGTTGACCTCTGTTAGCTCCAGATCATATAGGTCAAACCTGAGATGGTTAGCCATGGCCGCGATCAGGCTGGACTTGCCAGTCCCAGGTGGACCATACAGCAGATACCCCCGCTTCCATGCCTTCCCAATTCTCTTATAGTAATCCTTTCTCTTGATGAACCTGTTGAGGTCATCAATGATAGATTGTTTCAGCTTCTGGTCCATGGCAATTGTGTCAAATGTAGATGGGTGGTGGAGGTCGATTGGAGACCATGTGTCTGAGTACTCATTCATGAATATCCTGAGAGTTCTTTCCTGATCTTTTATGGCCTTGGCTGTAGCCAGAATGAATGGGAGGTAAGATACCCCCGTTTCCATGCCTTCCCAATCTTCTTATAGTAATCCTTTCTCTTGATGAACCTGTTAAGGTCATCAACGATGGACTGTTTCATCTTCTGGTCCATGGCCAATGTGTCGAATGTATATGGGTGGTGGAGGTCAATTGGGGACCATTCATCAGAGTACTCGTTCATGAATATCCTTAGAGTTCTTTCCTGATCTTTAATGGCCTTTGTTGTGGCCAGAATGGATGGGAGGTATGATTCGAGGGCTTTCTCCTTGTACTTCTTGTGGAAGCTCACCTCAAAAGAGCGGACCTCATGCTGACTGCCATAACCACTGTTGCTGGAATCACTTGAGTCGGTACGGCAAACGAGGCACCATTTGAATTCTGTTCCATCGTATATGTCAACCATATCCTCATCTTCCGCCATGGTCACCATCATCTTGTCATTTTCATGTATGCTGCTGACACGCAGGCGCTGCTGCATGTTGGTGTTGATGCGGGTCGCAAGGTAAGTCTTGACGGCGTTGTAGACATGGTTGTTGATAAGTCCATCACTCTTCTTCTCAATGATGATTGTGTGCTGCGATGACATGTGCGACTGCAGGTAGCCGATGCCAGAGAAGAGCATGTTGTGCACCTTATGTGGCACAAGCTCATTCACCATGCTGTGCACCAGCATCAGAGATGCTGCGACTGATGCTGCTGTGGTTATGGTCTTCTTGTAGGACTCGATGGCTTTGTCATGGGACGCCATGGTGATCAACTTCTTGCTCCTCTCTTGCACTCCTTTTGTTTGTGAACTTCTATTCCTCTTTGTTATTGATATGGAATTGTGGTTTGAGAAGATGAGGCTGAGGAATGAGGGGGTAGGCAGGAGATGGACCTGGTGGAGTGATGGTAGAGCAGGGGAGGGGAGATAAAGGATTGAGTAAGGGGGTGTTCGTTTCACGGAGTCTAAACTTTAGAGGGGTCAAAAAAACAATCTCGTCATTTAAGAGTATTAAATAAAGTTTAATTACAAAACTAACTCCTGGTCTAATTCGCAAGACGAATCTAACGAGGGTAGTTAAGCTGTAATTAGACGATGGTTACTGTAGCATTACTGTAACTTTACTGCAGCAAAACATAGATTAATTAGACTCATTAGATTCGTCTTGTAAAGATGTACCCATCTGTAAAAAGGTTTTGTCATTAGACTTTATTTAGTACTAGATTTTTTTTGTTTAGAGCCTTCTAAAATTTAGATCTAAAGAAAACGAACAGGGCCTAAGTTGGTGTTGAAACGAGGTGATGCTTGTGGTATTTATATGCGTGAGTTGGGAGTGATCAAATGGTTGAAGGGCTGGCTCTGAGTATAGTAGTAGTATGCTCTTTCAACTCCCACAAGGGTGGTCATAGTCAGAGAAATAATGCCATCAGATTGCACACACACCCAGATTTTGTTGAAATTTAACTGGAACTTTACAGACACCTTTTGCCACTTGATCCTATAGTGAATACAACTTTGAATAATGTATGTAATTCAGAGTCATCGTTGACACATACCCACTGTAATACGTAAGCTATAGAATAAAGTGACAATATAAAAGTATTAGCAGCATTTGCTTTATTTTCTTGGCATCCAAGGTTCATCCGAACTGAAGTTCTCTTTTGTAGAGTGTTGTGCGCTGCAAGTTTCCTCCTGGCAACAAGGAAGCTTCTGCGCGAGACGCCGTCACCACATCTAGTATCAGCGTCTCTTCTAGCGTCCGCGTTGGCTGAACGCGCATGTGTTGCGAATCGTGCTCCGTGCTGACGAAGGCTCATCGACGTCCATCAGGGTCAGATTGGAAGCTGCTTACATTCAGTCAAGTTGCCGGCTATCCCCATTCCATTCTGGAAAGTTTTTTTAGCCTTTCGCTTAATAAGTCGAGACGGAACCTATGTATTGAACTGGACCACAAGTCAAAAAATAACGGATCGCGTGAATAGCCGAGTGACGGACGTGTTGCTTTTGAGATAGGATTGCTGGGTGGTTGTGAACTTGTGATTGCCAGCTTATTAAAGGCTGGGAGACGCCTATTGTTTGTTTCACACTCTGAATAATTGGTGTTTAATTCTTTATTTTTTTTCAATTGTACGTGTGCGAACTGCGAAGTTCACAGGAAGGCTTGCTTGGGAAAAGGAGGTTTTCTTTATAGATTTATTTTGAGGAACTGTTTTGTTTGTAGATAAACTTAAATCAAAAGTGTAAAAGGTAAGAAAATCCGTGGGTACCAGATCTTGCATATGGCCCATTTTTTCTAACGGGCTAGGCCCAGCAACACATAGAAGCAAGCGAGCACGACCCCGTCGCATATGTTTGCGGTACTCACCAACTATAGCTCGACGACAATGTTCATACACAAACCTCATCGATCGAGTCCTAAGCAAAACAAAGGGATGGAAAGAGAAAATGTTAAGCATGGGGGGAAAGGAGGTTCTCATAAAGTCCATCGCTCAAGCTGTACCAGTGTTTGCTATGATGGTTTTTAAAATCCCGAAGAACATTTGTAAAGGGATTACGGGTGCCATAGCGCAATTCTGGTGGGGCGACGACGATGAACAGAAGAAAATTCACTGGAAAGCTTGGTGGAAATGTACATTCCGAAAGGAAAAGGTGGTATGGGATTCAGAGACCTACATAGTTTCAATGTCGCCATGTTAGCAAAACAGGTTTGGAGACTTCTTGCAGAGCCAGAATCTTTATGTGCAAGGGTGTTGAGAGCACGTTACTACTCTGATGGCAAACTTCTAGAAGCCAAGTTGAAGAGTGGTAGCTCCTACACATGGCAAAGCATCTTGGCTGGGTTGGAATGTTTCAAACGTGGATGCATATGGAGGGTAGGAGATGGTACACAGATAAATATCTGGAAGGACAATTGGATCCCAACTAGTCATAACTTGAAAATTCAGACTCCTCGAGGCAACAATATTGTTCCAGCAGTAGATGAACTCATAAATCCAATCGACGGGCAGTGGGATGCAGACTTGGTAAATGATTTGTTCTGGCCAGTGGATGCTCACCGAATTCTACAAATTCCTTTATATCAGGGAAGACAAGATTTCGTAGCCTGGCATCACAACCGGAACGGTTTGTTTTCAGTCAAATCGGCGTACCATTGTCAATGGCAACATAAATTTGGAAGAAATGTGCCTGCTAATCAAGCAGGTGGAACAGGAGACGTTGAGGTATGGTCAAGGCTATGGAAGTTGAACATTCCAGCAAAAATTAAAATTTTTGGGTGGAGAGTTTTGCATGGTGTTTTACCTTGCCGAGGTATCCTAGCGAATAAGCATGTCGGCAATGATAGCAACTGCCCAGTATGTTTGCAGGGGTGTGAAGATGTGAAACATATGTTATTTACATGCTGCAGAGCTACAACAATATGGAAACACTTGAAAGTATGGCATATGATTGAAAGAATCTTAAATTCAGACCGATCCGGCTCTATTCTGCTGGCTGATATAATCAAAGAAGGAGGTAGTGTCCCTACAATGCATAATGTGGAGCTGAGAGAACTTGTCTTGACCGGAGGATGGTATATCTGGTGGGAACGAAGGCAATTAGTACATGATAAATCAATTCAGTCAATGACTCGAGCTGCCGTGTCAATAGCTGCTTTAACAAGTAACTATGTCCGCTCCAAGAGAAAAGATGCCAAGGTAAGAGTGGGCTGGCAAAAACCACCTGAGAACATGATGTCAATTCGGGGACGGGAAGTACTAGTGTAATCATCAGGGACTCTAATAGTGCTTTCTTAGCTGCCTCGCAGAGTTTCTTGCAACATGTAATGGATGTACCGATGGCGGAAGCTATAGCGCTTAAGGAAGGATTATTGCTAGCACAACAAATTGGTTGTAACCGATTTATTATACAGACTGATTGTATGGCAGTTATGGAGACGATGCAAGATGGTGGGTTCTCGGTTACCATTGGAGCAGCGGTATACCATGAATGCAATGCTATGTGGAATGGTTTCGATTCAATTTCTATAGAACATTGTAATAGGGAAGCAAACCAGGTGGCTCATGAGTTAGCTAGAATAGCTTTTAATAAAAAACAATCATGTATCTGGGTCGATGAGCCCTCTAGTTTTATTTTTGAGCACCTGGTAAATGATGTAACTATTTTTGAAAATCTCGGGGCAACAATATTGTTACATCAGTAGATGAACTCATAAATCCCATCGATGAGCAGTGGGATGCAGACTTGGTAAATGATCTGTTCTGGGCAGTTGATGCTCACCAAATTTTACAAATTCCTTTATATCAAGGGAGACAAGATTTTGTTGCATGGCATCACAACAGGAATGGTTTGTTTTCTGTTAAATCAGCGTATTACTGTCAATGGCAACACAAATTTGGAAGAAGTGTGCCCGCTAATCAAGCAGGTGGAATGGGAGACATTGAGGTATGGTCAAGGCTATGGAAGTTGAACATCCCAGCAAAAATTAAAATTTTTGGGTGGAGAGCTTTGCATGGTGTTTTACCTTGCCGTGGTATCCTAGCAAATAAGCATGTCGGCAATGATAGCAACTGCCCAGTATGCTTGCAGGGGTGCGAAGATGTGAAGCATATGTTATTTAGATGCTGCAGAGCTACAACAATATGGAAACACTTGAAAGTATGGCATATGATTGAAAGAATCTTAAATTCAGACCGATCCGGCTCTATTCTGCTGGCTGATATAATCAAAGAAGGAGGTAGTGTCCCTACAATGCATAATGTGGAGCTGAGAGAACTTGTCTTGACCGGAGGATGGTATATCTGGTGGGAACGAAGGCAATTAGTACATGATAAATCAATTCAGTCAATGACTCGAGCTGCCGTGTCAATAGCTGCTTTAACAAGTAACTATGTCCGCTCCAAGAGAAAAGATGCCAAGGTAAGAGTGGGCTGGCAAAAACCACCCGAGAACAAGGTGAAAATCAATGTTGATGCAGGTTTTGATGTCAATTCGGGGACGGGAAGTACTAGTGTAATCATCAGGGACTCTAATAGTGCTTTCTTAGCTGCCTCGCAGAGTTTCTTGCAACATGTAATGGATGTACCGATGGCGGAAGCTATAGCGCTTAAGGAAGGATTATTGCTAGCACAACAAATTGGTTGTAACCGATTTATTATACAGACTGATTGTATGGCAGTTATGGAGACGATGCAAGATGGTGGGTTCTCGGTTACCATTGGAGCAGCGGTATACCATGAATGCAATGCTATGTGGAATGGTTTCGATTCAATTTCTATAGAACATTGTAATAGGGAAGCAAACCAGGTGGCTCATGAGTTAGCTAGAATAGCTTTTAATAAAAAACAATCATGTATCTGGGTCGATGAGCCCTCTAGTTTTATTTTTGAGCACCTGGTAAATGATGTAACTATTTTTGAAAATCAATAAAGTGCTGCTTCCCTCAAAAAAAAAATGTTCATACACAAACAACCGCAAATTTGCCACCGGACCTCTTGCAGTACCTATCTACTATGATGGCATGCACTTGTTAGTTCCAGCCTTTCATGGAAATTCCTTGTGGTTTCAATTTTCGCACTATGTTTGTCGTCATTCTTCTCATCTAATTAAGCTGCTAATTCTTCATCCTTTGTGTTCGGTCTTGGTCACACTTGCGTCCTTCCTTTTTGACTTAAGGAGATCGATCAGATCATGTAGCACAACATCGGTGTCGTCACTCTTCATCAGAAACTCGGCAACCTCTGCGGGTGTCACTGCGGCCTCCTTGATCAGCTCCTCAATCTCTGGATATGTGGAATGGTAGTCGACAGAATGGTAATTTTTCACAAGTATCCGGAACGACTCGGGGGTGCAGTAACCCATGTGGATGTGCATGTCCATCCTTCCAGGGCGTAGCAGCGCCGGGTCGAGCCGCTCCTTGTAATGGTCGTGAAGACGATGATCCTTTCCTCACCGCTTGTCGACCACAGCCCATCAACGAAGTTGAGCAGTCCGGACGGTGTCACCTGTTCAGAACAGTCAAATTCTCGTCAGTACTGCACAACAGCACAAGTGAAGAAGTTACGAAATCAAGAGCACATTTAACACACATGATGCGTTCTGGCTCCAATATAAACTAATCAGTCACCTTGTCTGAAGACCCTTTCTTTTCTTCTGCGGAATTGGACTTGTCCTCGCTTTCCTCCCGCTGTTTCAGTTCGATGGTGCAATCGATATCTTCAACCACGAGAATGGATCGGTTGCTTATGCCGACAAGAAGTCTTCTGAGGTCGGAGTTGGAGTCGACTTCAGTTAACTCGAGATCATAAATGTCAAACCTGAGATGGTTGGCCATGGCCGCGATCAGGCTGGACTTGCCCGTCCCAGGAGGACCATACAGCAAGTACCCTCGCTTCCACGCCTTGCCGGTCCTCTTATAGTAATCCTTCCTGTTGACGAACCTGTTCAGGTCATCGATGATGGACTGCTTGAGCTTATGATCCATGGCGAGCGTGTCGAACGTGGACGGGTGGTGTAGGTCGATCGGGGACCACTCGTCTGAATACTCGTTCAGCATGTATATCATGAGCGTCCTCTCCTGATCTCTGATCGCCTTGACAGTTGCCAGAATGAACGGGAGGTACGAATTCAGGGCCTTCTCCTTGTGCTTCTTGTGGAAACTCACCTCAAAGGACAGGATATCTTGCTGGTACCCTCCTCCTCCATGGTTGCCCGAGTCCTTCGAGTTCTCTTGGCAGACGAGGCACCACCTGAACTCCGTGCCGTCGTACACGTCGACCATCTCCTCGCCCTCGGCCATGCCGACCATGAGCTTGTCGTTCTCGTCCATGCAGCTGACGCGCAGGCGCGGCTGCCGCTTGGCGTCGATGCGCGTGGCCAGGTAGGCCTTGACGGCGTTGTAGGCGTAGTTGCTCATGAAGCCGCCGTCGTTCTTCCGCTCGCCGACGATGGTGTGCTGCGACGACATGCGCGAGCGCAGGGTGTCGATGCCGGAGAAGAGGAGGTGGCGCAGCTCTTAGGGAACCAGCTCGTTCACCACGCCGCGCACCAGCATCAGCGACGCCGCCACGGAGGCTGCCGTGGTCATGGTCTGCTTGTACGACTCCATGGCCTTGTCATAGGATGATGACATGGTGACCAATTAAACGATTGAGCTCTGCTGTTTGATGATCGATTGAGACGAAAGAAGAACCATTGTGCTCTTATTATAGGGCGGCAGAAGGAGACTTCTTTGCTGTTTTGGCTCGATCATCGTTGGACGCCTGTTCCAAATCGTTTTCAAAACCAATTCTCTTCTTTCTATCGATTCCCCTCGCCCAGCCGACGCAAGAATTCTACTCAAACCCGCCCGCGTGATGTTGTGGGCTGAGTCCAACAAACCACGACCGGGTAAAATCAGCCCATTTCCCAACCTCCGCGAAAACACCTCAGGCCCAACGTTTCGTGGCCCATCTCGTCAGCAAGAGCAGCGCGACCCAGCGACGGCGGAGTCTCCACTCCAGTCTCGTCGTCTCCGCACCAAGGCGAGCGGTCGCATCGGCATCGGCGTCCCGTCGCCAGCCGAAATTCCCCAACTCTCCTCCTCCTCCTCCTCGCGTCCTCAGCCCAAACCCCAGCAGTCGCCGGCAAGGCCAGGGCGATGGCCGACGCGGACCAGGAGCAGAAGCGCGCCGCGGCGGCGGCGTACGACTACGACGGCGACGCGCGCTGGGCCGACTACTGGTCCAACATCCTCGTGCCGCCCAACCTCGCCTCCCGCCCCGACGTCATCGACCACTACAAGCGCAAGTTCTACCAGCGATTCATCGTCAGTACCGGCCTCTCCTCTCCTCTCCGACCTTGCTGTAGTTAGATTCGTACCCCTGCTGATATTGCTCGAGCCGTCCGCGTAGGTTACTTGGATCTGACGCGCTTTCTGTACAGAAGTGGAGTCGTGTTTCAAGCGCTGCAGTTGCTTGAGATTTCTTAGGTTGAGGTCCTGTTCTTTGGAGCGTTCGATTGGCTTGCTCAATTATGTACACTGTATTTGACGACGACCTGTCCGATTTTTTGCTGGCTCTAATTTGGGCACCGGATGTATTTTAGTTCGTCGTGATCAAGGAAGTGACATGATAGAAGCATATGGATCCACTAGTTTGATCGCGCTGTTATTGCATCTGCCCTGTTCTTTAGAAAGCTAAGCTTCTAGGGACTTGCACTCATCTCCGTGAAGCTTGTGATTTCATCGAAGCTTGTAATTTGGGCATCCTCCATAGATTAGTCGGCCATTGCCTCCCTGCAGCCCTTAGAGAAGGCCTGGGAAGAAGCCCTGTTTTTATGAAAAAGTTTACTCTTTATTTATGGAATGCAACTTGTTTACTCTAAATTTGCTTTCGATGTGTAAATTTGATCAAGATAGTTTGTTATGCAATGTATGAGACGGAGAAAGTTTGTTTGTTCGATAGAGATTAGAAAATAGATAGAAAACAATATTTTTGCCATTTGAATGGAAGGCCTTTTTTCTTATGAATAAATACTACCACTTGTGCCCAACTAAACTGCTGCAAAATGACGGTGAAATCATTTTTTTATTTCCTCTCTTGATTTCATAGGATCGTGATCTTGTGGTTGAGCCCATGTCATCAACTGGTTACACTCAGCCTAGCAGGCCAGATGTAAGGTCGTCATCTTCATCATCCAGTGACAATGTTAGGGCTCGCAGTTCAGGTAAAGCATGCATGTGGTCTCCCATCATTTTGTTCTATTGCACTTATCTGACAGCTGAATTCTTCATGTGTAGGATCTAGTTCCAGGACCGCCACACCGCAGCCACCACCAGCACAAACAGACAGGGCTGCGACTCCCTTACAGTTTGATGCGCGGACTATTCATTTCTCCATTAATGCCTGGGTAAGGAATATGCATCTTTTTCCTTTTAGTTTCTTGATGCCTTATTATGTATGCTTAAAATACATGCTGTTTTCTCCTGTAATTCTGATAATCTATATGGACTGGCATCTCTCTTATCACTAACTGTAGTTCCAAAATGGTGAACCATCCTTTTGATTGTCGTAGTTTACATGGCCAACATACTTGGACTGTTATATTTCAGGTACTTGTAGTTGCTGGCCTGGGAATGCTTCCAATATTACCGAAACACCTTGCAGACAGGGCTTGCAAACTTTCGTTGCTGGGAACAGTATTCTCCTCCGCATATTCACTGTACAGCATTTATGGTGTAAGTACCTCCCTATCTGAATAATGAGTAATTCATATTTACTCCATGCATTCCTTTTTCTTGATGGCGTGTTTGGTCTATTTTTTTTTTCTGCTTATAGAAACCGCGAGCATGGAACATGCCTGCAATTCAGGGTTGGTTGCAGTCTGTACTTGGAACCAAGGATTTTATCCATTTGATGTTCTCTCTTATGCTCTTCACGTCTCAGCTGCATCTAAAGAGTAAGTTCTTCCCTAGCAAATTTGTGGTTCTGAATTACAATCCACACGTTTTTCTGCTTTCAGATGTGCTTGCTTGCCACTTCTAATGTTCACTTTGTACTAGTTGCCGCACTACCTGTATTCTGCTGGGCGCTTGATCATGTTGCCAGATTCTTAAGGCGTAATTTTGCCCGTTCCTCTTTCTACAGGTATTTCCTGTTCCATTCTCTGTGTCCACTGCCGTGTTGTTAATGCCTTATTGCTATCTCTTTTTTTTTTCAGGAAATACTTGGAAGAACCTTGTCTTTGGGTAGAGACAAATAACACTACGCTGAGCCTCCTTAGTTCAAATGCTGAAATTGCGCTCGGTTTTCTTCTGATTATATCACTATTCTCGTATGTTGACTCTGCTTTTCATACAATGTGAAAAATTTATGTTGTCTTGGGAGTTGATCTCATGGGACCTTTGCATCCTGGTTCTTGCAGGTGGCGTCGTAGCATAATTCAGACATTCATGTACTGGCAGGTAGTTATCACCAAAATATTTGTTCTTCTCTTTTTTGCCTGTTTGTTTTGTTCAACCCAATCCGTAGCTTCTGTCTACATCTCAATTTGCTGGGGCTATTTCGACTGATTTACCTCGTTTACTATAACATTTTAATGCTAGCCCCAGTTTTTCTCTGCATTGTTTTTATCCGTCAGCAATGATTATCTTTTTTGTTAATAGCTGCATCAAGTTATTTGTTGTTACCCATCAACTGTCAGTTGTATTATTGCCCGTCCCAAGCAACGGTTTTTGCTGCATTGCTTATCGACATCGTTGTATACTTGTATGTTGTGCAGGTGTTGAAGCTGATGTACCATGCTCCCGTGACATCTAGCTATCACCAGAGCGCCTGGGCAAAAATTGGCAGGATTGTAAACCCATACATCCATCGCTATGCCCCTTTCCTCCAGACGCCCATTTCTGCTATCCAAAGATGGTGGTTTAGGTAGAAAGATATGCGGGAAAGTTGCACCTGCTGCTAAATATTGAGCTTCTCCAGTTGTTTCAGACGGTTACACAAAACATAGCAACGAGGTTGCTTCCTTCTGTAATCAGCTATAACCCTTGCAAGTAGTGACTTGTACAATGGCTAAGTACATCTGAGTCTCGGAGGATGCTTATCATAACATGAATGGTGCTGTATGCCTGTGAACTCTGAAAGGTGCACCTTGATAATGTATTATGAGGCTGAATTATAATTCCTGCTTGACTAGGCTAGCTCAAATTCTGTGTTTTGCTTCATCAAATGGCAGTGTTTATCATTAGTAGTTTGATGCTGGTTAGCTTTGCTTTTATCATTTGCTTATACGGATTTGCATGATGTTTTTAGGGCTGTGCTTGTGCATGTACGGCTTATATCCGGCCGCGTGAACAGACGTTTCCGTCTTGCTGTTGCTGCTGCCAATGCGTTTAGCCGAGTGCTAGCTCGCTGTTAAGACGCGCCGTGCGATCAGTAAGGACCTTCCACGGAGAACAGACGCAGATTTGAAATGAAAAAATCCAAAAGAAATACAAAAACTGTATATGGATTATTTATAGCCGAGATACAGATCGGTGACAAACTTACAAATCGAAAATAAAATTAAAATAATCTTGTTGCTGCCCAGGATCGAACTGGAGACCTTCAGTGTGTAAGACTGACGTGATAACCACTACACCACAGCAACAATGATGTCTAAAGTTTAAATGTATTAATAATATTTAAAATAAAGGGGGTGTTCGAGAGAATCTTTAATAAATATCTCATGGCATGGAGAAAAAGATCCCAACTCGTTTTCAGCCCAAGATCTTCTGCCCAGCCGAGAAAAACAAGGCCTGGATAGGGCGCCAGCTAGAGGTTGCAGCTCGGCCCCATTTCTTCTATCCATCCCGCTCGCTCTTCTTCCCTCTCCACTCCCGCCAGATTCCGTCTGCCATTGTCGCAAGACAGGAGCTGTATGGGTTTGCAAATGATGCATGGCAGGCCCTGTGCCTCCCGCTGCTCCTCGTCCTCGTCATGTTCCTCCTCGTGGATGATGCAGGCCAAGCCTCCGAACAAGTCATATAATCCACGTGAGTGCTGAAATGATTTTCTGCTGCTAATCGCATGTGCCATTGCCATCAGTTCCTATGCAAACAAGTACCTGCTACTGTATATGCCCAAAAAGAAGGAAATACATGTCATGATACTTTCTCGCAAATTCAACTCGGAATCTGATCAGATTTCTTCCTGTTTGCATTAATTGAAAGGAATTCCCGACTGCACTTTCAACTTAGAATTCAATCAGATTTCTTCTTGTTTGCACTTTATGAAAGGACCTCCTGTTTGCTCTTTCAACTTAAAGCCCCACCACGGAATTGAGAGAGGGATAAGACAGTGCCTCAACAACTCATTTGGATGCTCAATACCAGAACATTTTAAGACCATCATTTACCAACTGACTTGTTTGTTACCCTTTTTGTGCTGTTTGTTTATTGCAGTGAGTAGAAGGTCAGTCTCTTCCGAGTCCCTTGCAGTATTGGCATTGCATCTCTTGCTCAAACATCACAAATACCATGGCGGGAACATTGTGAAAACTCCTGCATCTTCGTCCGGCGTGCTTCAAATCACAGAGAACAAGTCAAGTAGCTTGACAAAACTAAAGGTACTAGCTTTAAATACGCCCCCATTGCTCTTGCATTGTACTGTTGGAAATATTTACGGTGCAATTTTCAGGCGAATGCAGAAAGAACAGCCCTTGACGATGCTCTCGACAGAAATAAGCAGCTTGACAGGTTGAACAAGGAGATGTCTTATTGGGTGGATATGGGTTACACAAACAGCAATCTGCAGTACAGCTTGTTAATGAAAAACCTTGACGAGCTGGAGATTAGTTTGGCTGGTGAAGAGCTACTTATGCTGGAAAAGGATATCCTCGTACATATTGAACAGCTTGGAGCTCTGAAATTGTTTAACGAGTCGATGTCCTTGGCAACCCTTGACACCCTGACACAGACCTCACATGAATCAGACTGTGCACTACTAGACGAGATCATTAGGTTAGATCCAGAGACTCCTCTGACGAAGGTGGATGATACTGAAGTAATTGTTCGAAGTGGCAAGAGTCAAGAGAGAAAACTGAAAAGAATGAGGGCATCAGAAAAGGCATCCGGGATATCAGTGAACGTGTCTAAACGAAAACAAAAAAAATCACGAAAATCTAGTAGTAGTCAATTTATATCTGATTGGAAAAATTACCCGGTTCGAAGAAGGAGCATTGTGCGAGAACAATCGGCATTGTTAGTGACTATCAAGGTACGTACTAGTACTATTTTCTGAAGTCAATCCACTTAAGCAAACTATGGCATAGTGTTGAAGCAAGTTCCCTAAACTGTTTTTTGAGCAGGAATGTGCAAACCTTGAGAAAATCAGAGAGAACATGGTAAAGGAGGGGCAGGAGGTTAGTTATCAAAGGTGGGCAGAGGAAGCTGGAGTTGACGAAGTAGTGCTGAAGAGCAGACTAGAGGCAGGGTACAAGTACATTGCAAGATCGTACACAGGAATGGGAACAGCATTCGACGATCTACTTCAGGTTCCAGCATTATACATCATAGTCAGTTCGTTTTCACGCATGTGTCATTAGTTGTTTGACTGACAGATATGGCTTATCTGAATGACACTACATGCAGGCTGGGAAAATGGGCGTCCTTGATGGCGCCGAGAAGTTCAATAGCGAAAAGGGGTGCAAGTTCTCCACGTATGTCAAGTACTGGATCAGGAAAGGGATGCTAGCTCTCCTGGCTGAAAACTCAGGAGTGACCCTGTTGCCTGTACGCCTCTGAAATCATCTGCCTTTTTCAGTTGCTTTTCATGCAAGTGAAATAAAATGCTAATGAACTCAATTTGTTTAGGCAAGAATGGAAAGCATCATCCGTAAGATGAAGGAGGCGCGACGCGCAATCCGGTACAGCGCAGGGAGAAATCCATCAGATTCAGAGATCGCCGCCATGATTGGCGTGTCAGTGGCGAATGTCAGGTTGGCGCGCAAGTGCTCGCGGAGAGTTGTTTCCCTCTACACGGAGATTGGACTTGGACAGCATGCAAAGTTCACGGTATCACCACATTACTTATCCAATCAAACAAAACACTAATCTGCATTGAATCCAGCTATCTGCTTTACTGTAATAAGTCCGACAAGAGTGGTAATTAAACTACAGGAGGTGATTCCGGACACATCTCTGGAGGCCCCAGACGAGGCCATCTTCCGGAGCCAGCTGAGGGATAGGCTGCTTCTGGTTCTGGACAGGCTCCCGGCTCGAGAAGGCCGTGTGCTGAAGCTGCGGCACGGCCTGGAGGACGGCAAGTGCAGGTCCCTGGAGCAGATAGGCGGCATCTACCGTGTGTCCAAGGAGTGGATCAGGAAGATCGAGAAGTCGGCCATGGCTAAGCTCCGGAACGAGGACGTGCGTCGTGAACTTGACGACTTCCGCGGGTTTTAAAAGGTTTTTGAGCCACATTGGCATGTACATTCAGAACATTTGTGACAATACTGTGGCTCAAAAACCATTTAAAACCTGTGTATAGCTTCATATAACATCCGACATACCACTTTTTTTTTGGCAAAACTTGTACAACATCATATATAAAATCTGTAGATATTACATGACACTGTTTTACAGTAGAAATGGTGTTTTTTATTTCCCAAAGTAGCAATATATTACATGACACTGTTTCCTCCAACAAAAAAAAAAAAGACAAGCGCAGATGTGCGGCACCATTACCAATCTATGCGCCCTTTTTTGGCCGAAGAACATTGAGAATATAATATAAAACTTAGATAAAAATGTTCAACCGAGATCGGCTCATCCGCGGACAGGTTGAAATGATCAAGGGAGAAATGAAATACAGAGAGATGAGATATGGGCGCATGGAGGGACTGACTGAGGAAGTTAGGAACCATAAGGGCAAGTATTTGAAAATAAAGATGGATGGTGGATTTAATCTGAAATCGTGTAATCACCCGTAATTTTGTTTGCTTGCTTGTCTGTTGTTGTACTGGACTTCCATTTCTGTATTAAAGCAGTGCTCCTAATTGTTTATGACAATATTAAACTTCTAAAAAGTAAACACCAGTAGGTGTCGTGGTGTAGTTGGTTATCACGTCAGTCTAACACACTGAAGGTCTCCGGTTCGAGTCCGGGCGACGCCATTATAATTTTTTTTATCGTTTTGATTGAGGTTTTTCTAAGCCCTCTTAGCCCATGATCCACGTTCCACGACGACGACTGCTTTAACATATTGCGGCCCAGCCCAGGAGTGTTTATTGATTCGGCCTTCTGCGACCGCGAGTCACGGCGATGGTTGACCGATCTTTTTTCACTCGCCTGACCTGACAGACACACGCGGCCGCTCGTTGACGGCGTCCGGCAATGGACGTGCGCCGTTGCATGGAACTAACACAGTGACCGACGAGTGTAGCATCGCGATGTGGCAATGCGTCACCACCTGTGTGCCCGTCCGTATCATGTGGCTGTGGAGGCCTCCCTAGTCAAGGAAGAGGTAGTGTTGATTAATTAAGGCCGCTTTTGGCAACTCGGCACACATCAGCACTGACCATATCCACCAAAAACAAAGTAAAGGCCAGATACAAAGTGGGTGTTTGTTTCATGAAGGTCTAAAAATTTAGAAGGGTCTAAATAAAAAAATCTTACCATTTAAGAGTATTAAATAAAGTTTAATTATAAACTAACTGCAGAACCTCTGGTCTAATTCGCGAGACGAATCAAATGAGGGTGTAAGCTGTGATTAGACGATGGTTATTGTAGCATTACTGTAGCATGACTGTAGCAAAACATAGATTAATTAGACTTATTAGATCCGTCTCATAAAGATATACTTATTTGTAAAAAGATTTTGTCATTAGACTTTATTTAGTACTAGATTCTCTTTGTTTGAAGCCCTCTAAAATTTAGTACCAAGAAAACTAACGGGCCACGATTAGCTGGCACATCACTGTCGCTCAAAAAGGCTCCAAAAGCTCCAGATCTTGTCTGTGTATGTGATCATACAACAGTCAGAGATGCTACCTGATACTGTACCTTGGCCCCGGATTGCACGGCCAAGAAATGGCTGGAGGATCCTTATCCTCGACTGGATCACATTCCCTCTGTCACGTGACCTGTCATTCTATCCGACGCTGATGTGGCACGTATCTACATGCATCCATTCGGTAATTCGGTCCCTAAACAATGAGGCAATGAGCATGCGGTTTACCTTAAGTATGGGCAATGCTGTATTGCTGTGTTCTGCTTTTGCAAATGATAATGCAAAGAGTCACCGATGACGATAAGCGTCGTGTTCAGCGATTGATGGATAAACATAAGTCACACTCTTTCCCTACTGTCGATTGCGTATCTGGTTGTTCTCTTGCACTGAGAGCCCCATGCGTAGCGATCGTGAAAAGGAGACGGCACCATAGAGCAAAAGGTGATCAGGTTGGCACTGGCAAGAGGGGCACATGAGGGAGTGAATCTGAAATTCTTAACCATGGACGTGCACAGAACGGAATCCTTCAGATCGAGGCCGGGGTTCAGGACACTTGCAGGGACTAGAGATTGTCGTTCAGGACACTTACTTGCAGGGACTAGAGATTGAGATTGCCTGTCAATTGCCATGGACGTCACGCCACAACCACTTGTCGGAGCAACAAACACATCAGAAATCTTTCTTACTGTTCACCTCCGAAAACACGTCAGGTTTGCATTGCAAATCCACCAGCCACGCACTCATCTTTTGGGGATGCGCGAGACGATGAGTCACACGGCGCAGAAATGTTCAGAAGAATAATTCTTTTTTCTGCTCCATCTAGCAGCGGAAGTGTTTTTGTTTTGCACGAGTTATAGGATAAGACAACAATACAAGATTAGTACAAACTGTCTTTTGGACTGTCAATTAGCTTTAGTAGCTCCAGCACACTTGCAACATACGTATTTCACCTTGATAGCATTGCTGACTGAGAAACGAGCACAAGGGGGCTAGGTTCCGATGGATGGCGTCGACAGGGACATGCCGAGCTCCAGGTTCAGCAGGGAGTTGTGGCATCCGTGAGCTTGCTCCGAGATCATTGGAATTGGCTCTGAAACTGGTGTCTCTGACGAAAGCTTCGTCCTGCCAATGGCATTCGTCTCCTTCCACGGAACACGACACGGTGTGCTCGGAGACAGAGGTGCAGAGGCTCCCTTGAAGAGTGAAGGTTCAGAGGCAACGGATGCTCCATTCTCACGGCTCTGTCAGTAATTCGGACCAGGTTCAGCTAAAACTCGAAAGATTCAGGCGAACGCATGCAGTTTTTGATTCACTATAACGTACCATGTCAAAGAGGCTGGACCGGCGCTTGCTGCTGTTCTTCTTCCCCGCGCTGTTCAGCCTGAGGAAGAACTTCTGCGCGTGGCTGGCGACTTGGGTGGGCGTCCTCGTGGTGACGAAGCCCCGGGAGATGCCGCGCCAGTCTCCCCTGCCGAGCTTCTCGAGCCCCACCAAGAACAGCCGGTGCTCCTCCTCGCTCCACGGAACTCCCTTCTTCCTCTCCCGCAACGCCGCCCCGCCGCGGGCGCCGTCGTCGGAGAGGTAGCC